>JAUTDX010000912.1:0-72672 GCA_030844895.1 Ambrosia x helenae
ATATACTAAAACTCAACGTCCTTTATTAAAATTATATTCGATTTGTTTTTGAAATCAAAGCTTAACATCATCAATATGGATCTATAGTAGGTGCATTCTCTCTCACTTGAGTTAGTTGATTCATTCGGATCTACTTGAGTTTAAAACACAATGGGTTTTAAATGGGTGGTGTACATGAGCTTAAAACACAATGGGCTCAGATGGAATGTTATAAACACAATGTTTTGATAAAAATACAATAAGTTCTTGTGAGTATTAACATGAGTTTAAAAAACACAATGGGTAACACGATGGTGATAAAACACATTTGATTGTTGAGACGATGGTGATAGAAACACACTTGATTGTTAAAACACAAAATTGTTCTAATGCTGACAAACGCACTAGATTGCTAAGACGATGATGATAAAACACAAACTAGTTAACGAGATTTGAATAAAATCCAGAAAATAACTCCATTATTATTGATTTAATTTATCATATCTAGATTATATTCATAATTACCTAAATGACCTTTATATTAATTTAAACTAATGCCACGTGTCATCGTAGGAAGCCTTCCCACCCTCCTTACAAAACCTAGCCTTTGTACCCGAACCTCTACATATATATATATATATATATATATCTAAAAGAATATTAAAATAAATTTAAAAGGGTTTTGGATGAAAATGGCAAAAGAAAAACGTTTGGTGTGTAGGGACAAAAAAGCCCCTGATTACTGGGTTTTTGTTAACTGAGTTAAGGCAGTTGACAAAATGGAAAAAAAAATTGAAAACATAGGGACACAGATGAGAAAAAAACATTTGTATGAAAGTGGAATTTTTTTACAAATCTCAGGGACTAAATTGGCAATTAACTATTTAAATTAGTAGCAATTACTTTATGCCTTTATATGTTATTTTTGTGCACTTGTCTTGAACTTAACTATAGCGAACTTACATTTAGACTCAGTACAATCATTAACTTTGATTAAGCCAACTTAGTAGATTATAGAGCTATAGGTGCTAACAAACTCATCCTCTGTGTTGACCATATCTAGGATGACCCATTAACCCTATCTAGGGTGTGTCAAGGATGATTGAAGCAACCATTTACTAACTCATGGAGTTAGGTCTCAGTCACAAGGGTTGATTGTACACCATCATTCTTACCCGTAGGTTTTGTCCTCACAAATTGTTTTAGATAAATCATTAAGTTTTTATCAGCATCACATGTAAAACCTATGCATTCTCACTAACAATTTTGTTGACCAAAATTATTCTCCACATGTTTAAGGTATGTTACTTCAAGTCTTAAAAAGGTTGAGATCACATAGGAGCTTTGAACATATATTAAATTTAATCAAAAATTGGTAGTTCTTTTGAGCAATTTGTCTATTTTTGTATGAATTAAAGTTGTAATTTGAAACAAATAATTATTTAATTTTAATAGGTGATCATGAACTATTGAACAATTGTTGCTCGCTCCAAAGTTTTCGTCACTAGGGTGTTATAGCCGGCTACATGCTTAAGGGATCCAACACCCTGAATTGGACCACTTATGCATGTGGTCATCAGTCAAACCTGTCTGACCAGATGTTCGGTCGTCCGAGTGTCAAAACATTGCAATTTGGGTTGTCCGGGGAAGCTTGCGCAGAAAAAAAGCTGCTTGATATGCTCGGTTTGAAAGTGAGCATAGCTCGGATCTGTTCATAACGAGCCAGAATGGCTCGCTTTTTCGCTCCGCATGGTTCTTGCTCGATTATTTACCTATATATACTTCACGTTTTTAAGCATAATAGTATATTGTAAAAATGATTATTATTTGCATGTATTTAACTATCTAAGAGTGCAATTGGATATCTATGACATATTTTGGTGTTGGTTAGGATGCTAATAAAATATATATTGCATTTTGTTGAAATTTGACTCTTCTTTTGTATTTGGTCGAAATTCATTTTGGCATGTAATGTATTAACATAAATTATTTTGAATGTGTTCGTATGAACTATTTAATATTATTTTTGGATTATTGGATTTTGAAAACGTTAATTTTTTAGTTACGAGCCTAACCAAGCCAAGCCGGGCTTCACCTTAGATTCTTGGCTCGGTTTCAAATTCTACCTATGTCGAACCGAACCGAGCCAACTTAGTTTATAATCGAGCCAAGCCCAAACTTGTCGTAGCTCGACTCATGAACAACCCTAATTCCAATGTACTCAATGATGTTGACGATTTGGAAAACTTTACACACCTCGTTGGAACGAATGAAGATAGCAACAAATGATTTAAAAACATAGTGGGTAACAGATGAAATGTTATAACACAATGTTTGATAAAAATACAATAAGTTCTTGTGAGTAGTTAACATGAGTTTAAAACACAATGGGTAACATGATGGTGATAAAACACATTGATTGTTGAGACGATGGTGACAGAACACACTTGATTGTTAAAACACAAAAATTGTTCTAATGGTGACAAAAGGCACTAGATTGCCAAGACGATGATGATAAAACACAATCTAGTTAAAGAGATTTGAATAAAATCCAGAAAATAACTCCATTATTATTGATTTAATTTATCATATCTAGATTATATGCATAATTACCTAAATGACCTTTATATTAATTTAAACTAATGCCACGTGTCATCGTAGGAAGCCTTCTCACCCTTCTTACAAAACCTAGCCTTTGTACCCGAACCTCTACATATATATATATATATATATATATCTAAAAGAAAATTAAAATAAATTTAAAAAGGGTTTTGGATGAAAATGGCTAAAGAAAAACGTTTGGTTTGTATGGACAAAAATGCCCCTGAATTACTGGGTTTTATTAATTGAGTTAGGGTAGGTGACTAAAATGGAAAAAAAATGGAAACCATAGGGACACAGATGAGAAAAAAAAAACATTTGGATGAAAGTGGAATTTTTTAACAAAACTAAGGGACTAAATTGGCAATTAACTCTATAAATTAATAGCAATAACTTTATGCCTTTATATGTTATTTTTGTGCACGTTGTCTTGAACTTAACTATAGCGAACTTACATTTAGACTCAGTACAATCACTAACATTGATTAAGCCAACTTAGTAGATTATAGAGCTATAGGTATAACAAACTCATCCTCTGTGTTGACCATATCTAGGATGACTCATTAACCCTATCTAGGGTGTGTCAAGGATGATTGAAGAAACCACATTTACTAAATCATGGAGTTAGGTCCAGTCACAAGGGTTGATTGTACACAATCATTCTTACCCGTAGGTTTTATCCTCACAAGTTGTTTTAGATATATCATTAAGTTTTTATCAGCATCACATGTAAAACCTATGCATTCTCACCAACAATTTGTTGACCAAAATATTCTCCACATGTTTAAGGGTATGTTAATTCAAGTCTTAAAAAGCTTGAGATCACATAGGAGCTTTGGACATATATTAAATTTAATCAAAATTGGTAGTTCTTTTGAGCAATTTGTCTATTTTTGTATGAAATTAAAGTTGTAATTTGAAACAAATAAATTTTAATTTAATTAATAGGTGATCATGAACTATTGAACAATTGTTGCTCGCTCCAATGTTTTCGTCACTAGGGTGTTATAGCCGCTAACATGCTTAAGGGATCCAACACCCTGAATTGGACCACTTATGCATGCGGTCGTCAGTCAAACATGTCTGACCAGATGGTCCGGTCCGAGTGTCAAAACATTGCAATTTGGGTTATCCATGAAGTTTGCGCAGAAAAAAGCTTGCTTGATATGCTCGGTTTGAAAGTGAGCGTAGCTCGATCTGTTCTTAACGAGCCAGATTGGCTCGCTTGTTCGCTCGGCATGGGCTTGCTCGGATTATTTTACCTATAGTATACTCACGTTTAAAGCATAATAATATATTGTAAAAATGATTATTATTTGCATGTATTTAACTATTTAAGAGTGCAATTGAATATCTGTGACATATTTTGGTGTTGATTAGGATGCTAATAAATATATATTGCTTTTTGTTAAAATTTGAAACTTATTTTGTATTGGTTGAAATTCATTTTGGCATGTAATGTATTAACATAAACTTATTTGAATGTGTTCGTATGAACTATTTAATATTATTTTGGATTATTGGATTTTGTAGACGATAATTTTTTAGTTACGAGCCTAACCAAGCCAAGCCGGGCTTGACCTTAGATTCTTGGCTCGTTTCAAATTCTACCTATGTCGAATCGAACCGAGCCAACTTAGTTTATAATCGAGCCACGCCCAAACTTGTCGTAGCTCGACTCATGAACAACCCTAATTCCAATGTACTCAATGATGTTGACGATTTGGAAAACTTTACACACCTCGTTGGAACGAATGAAGATAGCAACAAATGATTTAAAAACATAGTGGGTAACACATGGAATGTTATAACACAATGTTTTGATAAAAATACAATAAGTTCTTGTGAGTAGTTAACATGATCTTAAAAACACAATGGGTAACATCATGGTGATAAAACACATTTGATTGTTGAGACGATGGTGACATAACACACTTGATTGTTAAAACACAAAATTGTTCTAATGGTGACAAAACGCATTAGAGTGCTAAGACGATGATGATAAAACACAAACTAGTTAAAGAGATTTGAATAAAATCCAGAAAATAACTCCATTATTATGATTTAATTTATCATATCTAGATTATATGCATAATTACCTAAATGACCTTTATATTAATTTAAACTAATGCCACGTGTCATCGTAGGAAGCCTTCTCACCCTTCTTACAAAACCTAGCCTTTGTACCCGAACCTCTACATATATATATATATATATATATATATATATATCTAAAAGAAAATTAAAATAAATTTAAAAAAGGGTTTTGGATGAAAATGGGTAAAGAAAAACGTTTGGTGTGTACGGACAAAAATGCCCCAAAATTCCTAGGTTTTTTAACTGAGTTAGGGTAGTTGAGTAAAATGGAAAAAAGATGGAAACCATAGTGACACAGATGAGAAAAAAAAAACATTTGGATGAAAGTGGAATTTTTTTACAAATCTCAGGGACTAAATTGGCAATTAACTCTATAAATTAATAGCAATTACTTTATGCCTTTATATGTTATTTTTGTGCACTTGTCTTGAACTTAACTATAGCGAACTTACATTTAGACTCAGTACAATCACTAACATTGATTAAGCCAACTTAGTAGATTATAGAGCTATAGGTATAACAAACTCATCCTCTGTGTTGACCATATCTAGGATGACTCATTAACCCTATCTAGGGTGTGTCAAGGATGATTGAAGAAACCACATTTACTTACTCATGGAGTTAGGTCTCAGTCACAAGGGTTGATTGTACACAATCATTCTTACCCGTAGGTTTTATCCTCACAAATTGTTTTAGATATATCATTAAGTTTTTATCAGCATCACATGTAAAACCTACGCATTCTCACCAACAATTTTGTTGACCAAAATTATTCTCCACATGTTTAAGGGTATGTTAATTCAAGTCTTAAAAAGCTTGAGATCACATAGGAGCTTTGGACATATATTAAATTTAATCAAAATTGGTAGTTCTTTTGAGCAATTTGTCTATTTTTGTATGAAATTAAAGTTGTAATTTGAAACAAATAAATTATTTAATTTTAATTAATAGGTGATCATGAACTATTGAACAATTGTTGCTCGCTCCAATGTTTTCGTCACTAGGGTGTTATAGCCGGCTACATGCTTAAGGGATCCAACACCCTGAATTGGACCACTTATGCATGCGGTCGTCAGTCAGACATGTCTGACCAGATGGTCCGGTCCGAGTGTCAAAACATTGCAATTTGGGTTGTCCATGAAGTTTGCGCAGAAAAAAGCTTGCTTGATATGCTCGGTTTGAAAGTGAGCGTAGCTCGGATCTGTTCTTAACGAGCCAGATTGGCTCGCTTGTTCGCTCGGCATGGGCTTGCTCGGATTATTTTACCTATAGTATACTTCACGTTTATAAGCATAATAATATATTGTAAAAATGATTATTATTTGCATGTATTTAACTATTTAAGAGTGCAATTGAATATCTGTGACATATTTTGGTGTTGATTATGATGCTAATAAATATATATTACTTTTTGTTAAAATTTGAAACTTATTTTGTATTTGGTTGAAATTCATTTTGGCATGTAATGTATTAACATAAACTTATTTTGAATGTGTTCGTATGAACTATTTAATATTATTTTGGATTATTGGATTTTGTAGACGATAATTTTTTAGTTACGAGCCTAACCAAGCCAAGCCGGGCTTGACCTTAGATTCTTGGCTCGGTTTCAAATTCTACCTATGTCGAATCGAACCGAGCCAACTTAGTTTATAATCGAGCCACGCCCAAACTTGTCGTAGCTCGACTCATGAACAACCCTAATTCCAATGTACTCAATGATGTTGACGATTTGGAAAACTTTACACACCTCGTTGGAACGAATGAAGATAGCAACAAATGATTTAAAAACATAGTGGGTAACAGATGGAATGTTATAACACAATGTTTTGATAAAAATACATTAAGTTCTTGTGAGTAGTTAACATGAGTTTAAAAACACAATGGGTAACATGATGGTGATAA
Organism: Ambrosia x helenae; assembly: GCA_030844895.1. Classification (NCBI taxonomy): domain Eukaryota; kingdom Viridiplantae; phylum Streptophyta; class Magnoliopsida; order Asterales; family Asteraceae; genus Ambrosia; species Ambrosia x helenae. The sequence continues at coordinate 6,583 of JAUTDX010000912.1, forward strand.
AACACATTTGATTGTTGAGACGATCGTGACATAACACACTTGATTGTTAAAACACAAAATTGTTCTAATGGTGACAAAAACGCACTAGAGTGCTAAGACGATGATGATAAAACACAAACTAGTTAAAGAGATTTGAATAAAATCCAGAAAATAACTCCATTATTATTGATTTAATTTATCATATCTAGATTATATGCATAATTACCTAAATGACCTTTATATTAATTTAAACTAATGCCACGTGTCATCGTAGGAAGCCTTCTCACTCTTCTTACAAAACCTAGCCTTTGTACCCGAACCTCTACATATATATATATATATATATATATATATATATATATATATATATCTAAAAGAAAATTAAAATAAATTTAAAAAGGGTTTTGGATGAAAATGGCTAAAGAAAAACGTTTGGTTTGTATGGACAAAAATGCCCCTGAATTACTGGGTTTTGTTAATTGAGTTAGGGTAGGTGACTAAAATGGAAAAAAAATGGAAACCATAGGGACACATATGAGAAAAAAAACATTTGGATGAAAGTGGAATTTTTTTACAAAACTAAGGGACTAAATTGGCAATTAACTCTTTAAATTAATAGCAATTACTTTATGCCTTTATATGTTATTTTTGTGCACTTGTCTTGAACTTAACTATAGCGAACTTACATTTAGACTCAGTACAATCATTAACTTTGATTAAGCCAACTTAGTAGATTATAGAGCTATAGGTATAACAAACTCATCCTCTGTGTTGACCATATCTAGGATGACTCATTAACCCTATCTAGGGTGTGTCAAGGATGATTGAAGCAACCACATTTAATTACTCATGGAGTTAGGTCTCAGTCACAAGGGTTGATTGTACACCATCATTCTTACCTGTAGGTTTTGTCCTCACAAATTGTTTTAGATATATCATTAAGTTTTATCAGCATCACATGTAAAACCTATGCATTCTCACCAACAATTTTGTTGACCAAAATTATTCTCCACATGTTTAAGGGTATGTTACTTCAAGTCTTAAAAAGCTTTAGATCACATAGGAGCTTTGGACATATATTAAATTTAATCAAAATTGGTAGTTCTTTTGAGCAATTTGTCTATTTTTGTATGAAATTAAAGTTGTAATTTGAAACAAACAAATTATTTAATTTTAATTAATAGTTGATCATGAACTATTGAACAATTGTTGCTCGCTCCAATGTTTTCGTCACTAGGTGTTATAGCCGGCTACATGCTTAAGGGATCCAACACCCTGAATTGGACCACTTATGCATGCGGTCGTCAGTCAAACATGTCTGACCAGATGGTCCGGTCCGAGTGTCAAAACATTGCAATTTGGGTTGTCCATGAAGTTTGCGCAGAAAAAAGCTTGCTTGATATGCTCGGTTTGAAAGTGAGCGTAGCTCGGATCTGTTCATAACGAGCCAGATTGGCTCGCTTGTTCCCTCGGCATGGTCTTGCTCGGATTATTTTACCTATAGTATACTTCACGTTTATAAGCATAATAATATATTGTAAAAATGATTATTATTTGCATGTATTTAACTATTTAAGAGTGCAATTGAATATCTGTGACATATTTTGGTGTTGATTAGGATGCTAATAAATATATATTGCTTTTTGTTAAAATTTGAAACTTATTTTGTATTTGGTTGAAATTCATTTTGGCATGTAATGTATTAACATAAACTTATTTTGAATGTGTTCGTATGAACTATTTAATATTATTTTGGATTATTGGATTTTGTAGACGATGATTTTTTAGTTACGAGCCTAACCAAGCCAAGCCGGGCTTGACCTTAGATTCTTGGCTCGTTTCAAATTCTACCTATGTCGAACCGAACTGAGCCAACTTAGTTTATAATCGAGCCAAGCCCAAACTTGTCGTAGCTCGGCTCATGAACAACCCTAATTCCAATGTACTCAATGATGTTGACGATTTGGAAAACTTTACACACCTCGTTGGAACGAATGAAGATAGCAACAAATGGTTTAAAAACACAATGGGTAACAGATGGAATGTTATAACACAACGTTTTGAAAAAAATACAATAAGTTCTTGTGAGTAGTTAACATGAGTTTAAAAACACAATGGGTAACACGATGGTGATAAAACACATTTGATTGTTGAGACGATGGTGACAAAACACACTTGATTGTTAAAACACAAAATTGTTCTAATGGTGACAAAACACACTAGATAGCTAAGACGATGATGATAAAACACAAACTAGTTAAAGAGATTTGAATAAAATCCTGAAAATAACTCCATTATTATTGATTTAATTTATCATATCTAGATTATATGCATAATTACCTAAATGACCTTTATATTAATTTAAACTAATGCCACGTGTCATCATAGGAAGCCTTCTCACCCTTCTTACAAAACCTAGCCTTTGTACGCGAACCTCTATATATATATATATATATATATATATATATATATATATATATATATCTAAAAGAAAATTAAAATAAATTTAAAAAGGGTTTTGGATGAAAATGGGTAAAGAAAAACGTTTGGTGTGTATGGACAAAAATGCCCCTAAATTTCTGGGTTTTATTAACTGAGTTAGGGTAGTTGAGTAAAATGGAAAAAAAAAATGGAAACCATAGTGACACAGATGAGAAAAAAAAAACATTTGGATGAAAGTGGAATTTTTTTACAAATCTCAGGGACTAAATTGGCAATTAACTCTTTAAATTAATAGCAATTACTTTATGCCTTTATATGTTATTTTTTTGCACTTGTCTTGAACTTAACTATAGCGAACTTACATTTAGACTCAGTACAATCATTAACGTTGATTAAGCCAACTTAGTAGATTCTAGAGCTATAGGTATAATAAACTCATCCTCTGTGTTGACCATATCTAAGATGACTCATTAACCCTATCTAGGGTCTGTCAAGGATGATTGAAGCAACCACATTTAATAACTAATGGAGTTAGGTCTCCGTCACAAGGGTTGTTTGTACACCATCATTCTTATCTGTAGGTTTTGTCCTCAAAAATTGTTTTAGATATATCATTATGTTTTTATCAGCATCACATGTAAAACCTATGCATTCTCACCAACAATTTTGTTGACCAAAATTATTCTCCACATGTTTAAGGGTATGTTACTTCAAGTCTTAAAAAGCTTGAGATCACATAGGAGCTTTGGACATATATTAAATTTAATCAAAATTGGTAGTTCTTTTGAGCAATTTGTCTATTTTTGTATGAAATTAAAGTTGTAATTTGAAACAAATAAATTATTTAATTTTAATAGGTGATCATGACCTATGGATTAATTGTTGTTCGCATCCAATGTTTTCGTCACTAGGGTGTTATAGCCGGCTACATGCTTAAGGGATCCAACACCTTGAATTGGACCACTTATGCATGCGGCCGTCAGTCAAACCTGTTTGACTAGATGATCCGGTCCGAGTGTCAAAACATTGCAATTTGGGTTGTTCAGGAAGCTTGCGCTGAAAAAAGCTTGCTTGATATGCTCGGTTTGAAATTGAGCGTAGCTTGGATCTGTTCATAACGAGCCAGATTGGCTCGCTTGTTCGCTCGGCATGGTCTTGCTCGGATTATTTTACCTATAGTATTCTTCACGTTTATAAGCATAATAATATATTGTAAAAATGATTATTATTTGCATGTATTTAACTATTTAAGAGTGCAATTGGATATCTATGACATATTTTGGTGTTGATTAGGATGCTAATAAATATATTTGCATTTTGTTAAAATTTGAAACTTATTTTGTATTTGGTTGAAATTCATTTTGGCATGTAATGTATTAACATAAACTTATTTTGAATGTGTTCGTATGAACTATTTAATATTATTTTGGATTATTGGATTTTGTAGACGATAATTTTTTAGTTACGAGCCTAACCAAGCCAAGCCGGGCTTGACCTTAGATTCTTGGCTCGGTTTCAAATTCGACCTATGTCGAACCGAACCGAGCTAACTTAGTTTATAATCGAGCCAAGCCCAAACATGTCGTAGCTCGACTCTTGAACAACCCTAATTCCAATGTACTCAATGATGTTGACGATTTGGAAAACTTTACACACCTCGTTGGAATGAATGAAGATAGCAACCAATGATTTAAAAACACAATGGGTAACAGATGGAATGTTATAACACAATGTTTTGATAAAAATACAATAAGTTCTTGTGAGTAGTTAACATGAGTTTAAAAACACAATGGGTACACGATGGTGATAAAACACATTTGATTGTTGAGACGATGGTGACAGAACACACTTGATTGTTAAAACACAAAATTGTTCTAATGTTGACAAAACGCACTATATTGCTAAGACGATGATGATAAAACACAAACTAGTTAAAGAGATTTGAATAAAATCCAGAAAATAACTCCATTATTATTGATTTAATTTATCATATCTAGATTATATGCATAATTACCTAAATGACCTTTATATTAATTTAAACTAATGCCACGTGTCATCGTAGGAAGCCTTCTCACCCTTCTTACAAAACCTAGCCTTTGTACCCGAACCTCTACATATATATATATATATATATATCTAAAAGAAAATTAAAATTAATTTAAAAAGGGTTTTGGATGAAAATGGGTAAAGAAAAACGTTTGGTGTGTACGGACAAAAATGCCCCTAAATTCCTAGGTTTTTTAACTGAGTTAGGGTAGTTGAGTAAAATGGAAAAAAGATGGAAACCATAGTGACACAGATGAGAAAAAAAAACATTTGGATGAAAGTGGAATTTTTTTACAAATCTCATGGACTAAATTGGCAATTAACTATTTAAATTAATAGCAATTACTTAATGCCTTTATATGTTATTTTTGTGCACTTGTCATGAACTTAACTATAGCGAACTTACATTTAGACTCAGTACAATCACTAACATTGATTAAGCCAACTTAGTAGATTATAGAGCTATAGGTATAACAAACTCATCCTCTGTGTTGACCATATCTAGGATGACTCATTAACCCTATCTAGGGTGTGTCAAGGATGATTGAAGAAACCACATTTACTAACTCATGGAGTTAGGTCTCAGTCACAAGGGTTGATTGTACACAATCATTCTTACCCGTAGGTTTTATCCTCACAAATTGTTTCAGATATATCATTAAGTTTTTATCAGCATCACATGTAAAACCTATGCATTCTCACCAACAATTTTGTTGACCAAAATTATTCTCCACATGTTTAAGGGTATGTTAATTCAAGTCTTAAAAAGCTTGAGATCACATAGGAGCTTTGGACATATATTAAATTTAATCAAAATTGGTAGTTCTTTTGAGCAATTTGTCTATTTTTGTATGAAATTAAAGTTGTAATTTGAAACAAATAAATTATTTAATTTTAATAGGTGATCATGAACTATTGAACAATTGTTGCTCGCTCCAATGTTTTCCTCACTAGGGTGTTATAGCCGCTACATGCTTAAGGGATCCAACACCCTGAATTGGACCACTTATGCATGTGGTCGTCAGTTAAACCAGTCTGACCGGATGGTCCGGTCCGAGTGTCAAAACATTGCAATTTGGGTTGTCCAGGAAGCTTGCGCAGAAAAAAGCTTGCTTCATATGTTCGGTTTGAAAGTGAGCGTAGCTCGGATCTGTTCATAACGAGCCAGATTGGCTCGCTTGTTCGCTCGGCATGGTCTTGCTCGGATTATTTTACCTATAGTATACTTCCCGTTTATAAGCATAATAATATATTGTAAAAATGATTATTATTTGCATGTATTTAACTATTTAAGAGTGCAATTGGACATCTATGACATATTTTGGTGTTGATTAGGATGCTAATAAATATATATTGCATTTTGTTGAAATTTGAAACTTATTTTGTATTTGGTTGAAATTCATTTTGGATTAACATAAACTTATTTTGAATGTGTTCCTATGAACTATTTAATATTATTTTGGATTATTGGATTTTGAAGACGATAATTTTTTAGTTACGAGCCTAACCAAGCCAAGCCGGGCTTGACCTTATATTCTTGGCTCGGTTTCAAATTCTACCTATGTCGATCCGAACCGAGCCAACTTAGTTTATAATCGAGCCAAGCCCAAACTTGTCGTAGCTCGACTCATGAACAACCCTAATTCCAATGTAGTCAATGATGTTGACGATTTGGAAAACTTTACACACCTCGTTGGAACGAATGAAGATAGCAACAAATGATAATCCATAATCCTTGGTTCGTTTGGGTTTAATTATCTATGGGCTACAAGACTATTTTTATGGCTTAAAATTAAGTCTAGTAAACTTGGGTCACAAGATTTTAGTTTTCATAAAGCTCAAGTATGTAAATGGGTTAAAGAAAGAAATAGTGAGATCAAATGCTGTTTACAGATTATAATCTAATCCACGTATCACTTCACAGGCACCGGTTCAAATCCATTATAACCCTCTCGACATTCTGTAAATCAACACATCGTATTATCATACGTACTTGCATTAATTTTGCATTCTTCTGTATCTACATTTGTTTCAATTCAATCAACCAGGTGTTGTTTGTGTTCTGAGTATTCAATCAACGGCAGTATGAGAAGGTCTAAAGAGAAGAACAAGATTAACTGTTGGTTTGTAAATATAACTTTATTTGTTTATATGTTGTGAATATTGAACTTATGTATATGTATGTAATATATGTAGTATGTGTATTATATAGAACAATTATAGGATCATTAGATTAGTTAGTAGTATATAAAAGGAACCAAGCAAATGGGTCAAGACACATGAGGTTGCACAACAAGATCACAAGGCTGTATATCAGAAGTTCGTGGCTGCAAGACAAGATTAGAAGGCTACAAAACGTTATCATATGAGGCTGAACTACATCAGATTGGAACTCAACGATTCAACATATGTTTCAAGTATTCTTGCAGCAAATGGACCAAAATACCCCTACGGTTAATATAGGTATTTTTGGCGCCAAAATGGAATCAAACCGAGGGACTGAAGCAACACAACGGTTCAGAAACAAACACATCTATTCGAAACATATATATACAAGATACAAGGCATAATGTTTCGGTTATCAAGATTGTTTCACATTTACAATCCTCTAGTCGATCAATAACTTTCAGAATTCATTTGTTTGTATTGTTCTTTTGTATCAAATACTGATTCCATTCAATATTACCGTATTATTAGTTCTTATTTGTGTCCAATATACTTAGAATTCTAAATTGATTCCGCTGCAAATCTGTTCTGGGGCAACATTAACGTCGTTCCATAATCACACAAAAACCATATATTAAGGATTACAAAAGAATATTTTCGTCAAAAGTGAATATTATTAGTAAAAATGTAAAACCATAGCAGAAATCAATTCCCCCTTAGCGCCCGGCTATCTCCGTAATGGTCAACATGTTTTTGGTTTGCGTATCCGGTTTAGACGAACTAGAAGAAGAGGAGATAGCATGGTCTCTATTTGGAATGAATGTTGGTGCTTTTGGATTCGGAAGGGTGACCAAAGCACTTCCAAGCATCATAACCACATTTGTCATGGTAGGACGATCATGAGGGTCTCCTTGTACGCACAGAAGCCCGACAGTTATACACTTCAATACCTCGCTTGAATTGCATGATTTCATTAGTATTTGATCCAACAACTCAATTGGTCTGTCTTCTGTCCATAAGCTCCAGGCCTGAGATATATATTTTCCGACATATAACAAAATGATTGATAGAGTAGTAACTATGAAGTTCTTAGATAACTTACATGCCTCAAAAGACTTATACCCTTTTGGGATTGGCCAGAATTTCTTTTCCCGCTTATAATCTCAAGCAATACCACTCCGAAGCTAAAAACATCAGATTTAATCGAGAACAAACCATCAAGTGCGTACTCCGGGGACATATAACCGCTGAGAAACACAAAATATTGTTATAGAACATGCTATTATACAATTGTTATTACATTGAGTTTTTGGTATCTGATTCCACACTCAAGTTCGGCTCTAGATCTTCCTTAAGAAAAGGGGTATAACTTACAAGGTTCCTACAACTTTGTTGGTTATATCTTCCATATCTTTTCCTTTAACTATCTTGGCCAAACCAAAATCCGAAATTTTTGGATTCATCTCCTCGTCTAGCAAAATGTTGCTTGTCTTCAAATCCCTATGAATAATCCTCAACCGAGAATCATGATGAAGATAATTAAGTCCTCTAGCAATTCCCATAATAATATTGAATCGCATTGCCCAGTCCAATGACGTGCAAAGTATTTGATCTCGCAAAAGAAATGTAACAAACTTTATTTCCTTATGATTCTGTACCGTGAGCATTAACATGTGCAGATTTTAACAAATATAAGCATATGAGTTGCATTAATACTAACCAAAAATGAATTGATCTAAGCTTCTATTTGGCATGTACTCATAAAGTAGCATTTGTTCTTCTCCACTGATGCAATATCCCAGTAGTCTAACCAGATTTCTGTGTTGAAGTTTAGCAATAAGCGTAACCTCATTTTTAAACTCTTGCAACCCTTGTCCTGATAGGCTAGACAACCTCTTTACTGCAATTTCTTGGCCTCCAGGAAGCTTACCCTGATCAAATATTAATTAACAGCGCCTTTATTACTACCTTTTAGAGATAAAGATTAAATAAATACTGCTTTGTTACCTTGTAGACAGGCCCAAAACCACCTTGTCCAAGCCAATTTTCTTCTGAGAAGTCGTTAGTGGCAGCTATTATGCTTTGCAGCTCAAAATATGGCACATCAGGGCCTTCTCTTTCATCTTCTTTGGAGTGATCAAGATGAAGTAACTCATTGATATGTGTCCGTCTATCACGAGACTGGAGTTGTATGGTATTTTGGCTATTGTCTGCGCGACAAAAGACAATGGGTAAGCTTTGTGTTCATTTTATAGAGAGTTTAAATCGATAACATAAATGAATATACATGTTTACTTCAGTATTCATAAAGACATACTTGTTCTGTTTGCCAATCGTTTGTAAGTAATATAGCTAACGCCACAAAATAGTGAAAGCACCAGAGCTGAACCAACAACAGATATTGCAAGGACTTGTTTGAGGGATGATGATTTATTTTCAGTATTGGGTTTCTCTGATGGTGTATTGATGTTAGGTCCTAGGTACGAAAATGAGGAACATTGAATTCACGTATAAAGGTATATTCAGCATGCAATCAACGCAACAAGTTGGGGTGCCAGAAAACATACCTTTTGAAGATTTAGAAACACGGAAGGAAATAGTATGTTTACCATTCTCCTTAAGGTTCTCTGGTTCTGTAAGCCAGATCCTGCAACCTTGTGTATTCACACGACTTGAGTCCCATATCCCTCCCTCGTTTTTAGAACTATAAGAATAAGCCAGGCACCTGCAGTTGTCGAGGCACTCTTTTATGCAGCTTGATTCATTAGAAGAATCAGTGATGGGCAGAGTTGTGTCATCCATGCTAATATTAGTTATGTTTATGAATGTGTCTTGGGCATATACTTGGGTACTTTTGTCACAGATTTCAGAAGTTCTCTTGCATCCACCCGTAGGATCATCAGGTGAAATAGGTTCAAATTCAGGCAGACAACTACACAACGAGCCTTTATTTCCCGTACACATCCCAAAGCGCCCACACACCTGATAAACGCTACAGACATCTTTTGGTTCCTCCCACTCCAAAACCCATTGGCTTTTATCCTCTATCAATGTAAAATATTGTAACTTCCCAGAATGATCCATTACCAACCTTGAATTAGGCTCAAATGCCGGAGAAGTGATGTAAGGTATTGTACCATTCTGGAACCGGTTGTTCTTTACTTTTTGTTCGGTGATGTTTGACAGCAAGTTGATTACGTTCTTGGAAATTTGGTTGTCTTCAAAGGTATTTGTTAACGTTATCGCACTTTTCCAAAGAACATTTGTTGACCCGTTCAGAATAGAATAACGTTGTTGATTACCTGGTTCTGGCTGAAACTTGAAGCTTCCAGATCCTGGATCAGTTACACTTTTCCATGATGTCAACTTCATGTTTGTGCCCATTTTCATCCAAGGAAGAAATGTATCGGTTGGATTTTCAAAGCTCTGCCACAATATCCTTCTTGATGCAACATTTATCAATACAGCATTTCCGGTATCGAATAACTTCAGCGTTGTTCGAGGAACTCTATCTGACAGGATCATTACATAATGTAGAAAAATTCATCAGTTAATGTTAGAAAGATATTTGTTAAACTTGATTTATCTTATGTTATTTATTTTCGGAACATATGTTAATAGGTATGTCTTAAGTTTAGAAGTTTGGTCAAACCCAGTTGTGACACACACCGGTTAGTAGTTATATATCCTAAGTATAATTAAGTTGAAGGGACGCGTCTGTTAGTATCACACCGGTTCTGAAAGTATAAATAGGCCGGTCAATATCATTTGTAATGTGTAGAAAGTTTGTGTTGATTAATATAACTAACTTTCATTCATACTCTCTCTTTCCCTCCAATTTTATAACCACTCGCCCCACATACAAGAAGCGCATAACAGAATGCAAAACCCGAACAAACAGACCTGTGCAGATTTGTCTTTTAACATGGCATCAGAGCCCGATCGTAAGAAAGTTTATGGTATATTCGATGTTGAAGAGAAATCAGTGGATGTTCCCGAAGATAGAGGCAAGAGGCCGATGTCTCCATTTGTTGAAGATGATCATGTGGATCAATTTATTCTCGATAAGAAGATCGCAGAATTTAAGGAGTGTATGGACCCTTCGAACATCAATTTCTCACGATTTCATATCGGATCAGCCCCAAAGTCGCATGTAGAGAAGAAAAAGAAGGCGCAACAAGAGTCTAATAATCAAGTAAGAGATGCCCCTGAATACCCACATGCTATGTGTTGTGGAAAGTGTAAAGATCCCTTCCATTATAGAAGAAATTGCCCAAAGAAGATGGGTAAAACAGAATTTATGGTAAATGGAAAAGGATGGGACGACGTGTGGTATGCAAGCCTAACAAGAAAAGAACATGGGTGTGGTTATAAAGATCAATTCGCTATCTTTAGCAAATCGTTTGGAGTAGAAGGCCAACCAAGTGGATATAGGAGGGAGTACTTTAGAGGAAAAGGATCAGTAATAATCACAAGTGGAGGACAAGTACACAAAATCAAAAAGGTATACTATGTTCCTACACTTCGTAAAAATGTATTAAGTATAGAAAAGTTGAATCATGATGGATTAGAAGTGGAATTCGATGGAGATGTATGTTATATTCATCGACCGATCATACAAGAGAAGAGAAAGATGATATTGTGCCGAATATGTGATAGTGAAGATCACTTCACATTTAAATGTCCCGAAAGAGAAAATATTGTTGAAAAAGATGGAAAAGATTTGAAGGCATAAAAGAAGCACTAAATGATGAAGATAAAGAAAGGGCTTATATGTTCAAGCAATTTCAAGAATTCTCTATTGATAAGGACAATTATGAAGGTGTTATGGAGAAAGGTCCTATCATGTACCCAACCAATGGTTCTCGCATACAAGATTGTTTATTTTCATGGATTTGCTCCATGTTACTACTATGGTTGAAAGGTACAAGCGTAAATTTGAATTAGAATTTGAAAAGATTGTAGAATGGTTTATGCAAGAATTCTTAAAAATAAAGAACAAAGCCCCCATGCCACCAAGAGATGGAACCGGATATCCAATATGTTTATTGGATTTATACACTAAAGTGCAAGTGTTCGGTGGATATGATAAAGTCACAAAGGTTGAAAATTGGGCGATTGTTGCAATGAGTATGGGTTATGGAAGAGGGCTACCAAGTTTAGCAAAGAAAGAAGACATAGCATTGACTCTAAGGCTAGTGTATGTCCGATATTTGGAGATGATGGAATGGTACCATCTCAAATACAAAGGCCGCGAGTTAGTTGTTGAAGTTACAAATGAAGAAGGTAGCACAAGTGATGGAAACAAGTGGAAAGATGAAGATATGCCGCCCAAGAAAAGAAGCCGATCAACATCAAGTAAAGAATGAAGAATCGGATGAAGAAAATCAAGTTTAAGGGGGAGATTGTTAGAAAGATATTTGTTAAACTTGATTTATCTTATGTTATTTATTTTCGGAACATATGTTAATAGGTATGTCTTAAGTTTAGAAGTTTGGTCAAACCCGGTTGTGACACACACCGGTTAGTAACTATATATCCTAAGTATAATTAAGTTGAAGGGACGCGTCTGTTAGTATCACACCGGTTCTGAAAGTATAAATAGGCCGGTCAATATCATTTGTAATGTGTAGAAAGTTTGTGTTGTTTAATATAACTAACTTTCATTCATACTCTCTCTTTCCCTCCAATTTTATAACCACTCGCCCCACATACAAGTCGGTGAGATTGTTTAACTTTGTTTTCTTGCCTTTATGTCTAGAAGCGCTTAACCAGGTTAAGGATACCGATGGTTGAGCTTATTCTGTGGATTGTCTATTATTTCATTGGTTTAATGTTCTATGTTGGTTGATTGTTATTGTTTTGTTTAGTTCTTGATTGTGTGCTTGATTGCATTATTAGAGTAAGATGTGGCTCATGTGTTAAGACTTGTCCTATCACCTTTAGTGATGAACCAAGAATTTGGCCAGCCCAAACACAGCTTAGCCGTGATTGTGTGCATGTGTGTAGTTGTCTTCTCTTCATTACTTTTATTGTAACTATGGGTGATATTAATGATCCTGGTAAATCTGGTGCAGTTGTTACATTAGTTACTAAAATGATGGTGATGGTTGTCTTACAATTTTTATATGAGTTTGTTTAATGTATTTGTAGTGGTTGTGTTGATGGTGATGGCGGCGGAAATATGTGGTGATGGTGGTTGTTGTATGTCGGGTCATTTTAGCATATCTTTATGTTCATTTTTGTGTTGATTAGAGATTATGGTTAGTTAAATTTCATTTTCACTCATTATATGAATGTAACTATTATTTTGATTATCCAATCTAAGAACTTGCAAAGTAATTTTTCAGGGTTTGTTTCTCTTTGGTTTTATTATAGGTCTTCAAATTGTTAGACTTCTTTTACATTATTTGCCTAATTGTTGTGTATACTCATAACATTTCTTTGTAGAGTGTGATAATGGAGGAAAAGGGTGATCTGGCTATTTATATTTTCATGTTCAGTCTAGTCTTCTGACTAGTGTTAACCACATGTGAGCGTACCACCTATATTCAATAAAACTACAAGTAAAACGATTATAGCTTCATATACAAGTGTAACATCTGGCCGATCTTACCAATAAGTTAGATCTACCCATAATTTTAATAATACAGACTTATCATGGTGTTCACAATATTTAAAGTGTCTCACTGTGTTTTCTGACAAACGCTGCTAACATGATTGTAGTGTAGAAACTTTAGTTTATAGTCGCACATTTATCTAACCTTTATTTATAATACTTTGTTGTAAAACTTCCAACCACTTTGAGGCCTTATCTTTAGTAGTTGACAAATTAGTCTGCTAATTGCACTTATGAATGTTTTGCTTGTAGTTAATAATTAATATCATTTCAGCAATAGAATTTAATAAAACTGGGGATCATCTTGCAACCGGAGATCGTGGGGCCGACATTGTTTTGTTAGAATTTGAAAGAATTGACAGAATAAATGTATGTTGCTTTAGCCCTCTTTCAAATTTCTTTGCACATATTCTTCATGATTTTTTTGTATTTTAAATCACTTATTAACATCCATATTATGAAATTTACATGTGCAAATTAGGGCGGTATTCATTGTGGAGTTTTAGAGGCATTGTATTGTTCTAGCAACCAGCACCCCAAATTATTGAAATATTGTTATAAATGGTTTAATAGTTAAAGTTGTTGTTGGGCCAGATTTATGGTTTTGGTTATGGGCCATGTTAGGTTGATGGTTTTATGTTGGTTGTTGGGCTCAGAAGTTTCACTTGTGGCCCAGCTTATATTGGCCAAGTTGTTTTTGTTATTATGATATTCTGGAAGGGTATTTTGTGTGTTTGTATTGTGCTGGGACTGGAGTGTAACATTGGGGTATAAAAGGCTTAGGAGTGTTTGAGAAGATCATTCCCAATGTTTTCAGAACCGGACCGGACGTCGAACCGGACACTTTACTGGTTCACTGGTCGGACCGGTTTGACCGGTCAACCCGGATTTAAGAACCGGATGACGTCGGATATAACAATTTATAAATCTTGTATTTTTATGTTTTCTATTTGTATACAACTAGACTATCTACGGTATATTTTCAAATATAAACCTTTTTATTATGTAAATGTTACAAATTCTTTTGCTAAATTACTGATTGAGAGTAATGGACCTACCTGTGTTATATTATGGCCCAATTGGGTTATATTAAGATTTATGAACCACAAGCCCATTTATCTATATAAAATAACCCCAAAAGACATACTAATTTTATTCAGACACCACAGCCGCTACTCACATTTTCCATGCTTCTACAACTATCAACTATCAATTCACTATTAGGTGTTCAATCGTTGACATCTTCTATTCATCTTGTAATTTGGCATTTAATTGTTGATTTCTTGTAATATTATGGCCTTCGATCGCTGATCTGTTGACATCAAAATCTGTTTTCGACATTTGGATCTGTGGATCTCCGATGGTATGGAAGAAGACTTCATCACTGCCACCACAACCGGTCTGACTCGGTTTGCTATTCGGCGGTTCAACCGTCACCCCTTAATAACCCGGACGGTCCAAAGTAGAACGGTCCAGAAGTGTTTGACGGACCGACAATGCCTCCGATCTCCGGTCGGACCGGTCGGTCCGATCCAGTCTCGAAAACACTTATCATCCCAATCATTTGCCTTCTCTCTCTATCTCTCTCTCCCTCTCTCTCTTTCTCTCTTTCTTCTCTCTGTACTCACACACAGTTAGGGTTTTCCAGTATTGTTTCTATTGTATTCCGTTTGTAAGTTCGTATTATTCTTTGTATCTTGTTGTCAACAACAGATCATATTCATCAGTTGGTCAGACTTTGTATTGTCTCAACTATATTGTTTAGATTCTAGGGTTTGGTTTGGGAACGTTTCTGGGTTGATTAATAATAATATTTTATCACCGTTTGGTCGCTATTTTTTGTGTGTTATTGTTTGTGTGTGTTATTGTTTGTGATTGTTATTGTGTTTGTGCTTGTGGTTGAGTTTAGATCTTGTGTTCTTGTTATTTTTTAGATTTGTTAAATTTTCTTTATCAGATCTAGGGTTTTGTCTTCGTTTCTAGGGCTGTACACGAGCCGAGTCGAGCCGAGCCAGGCCCAGCTCGAGCTCGAGCTCGAACCTAAACCGAGCCAGCTCGGCTCGGCTCGTTTTTCTGATCGAGCTGAAAAGTCAAGCTCGAGCTCGGCTCGTAAATGTTCGAGCCGAGCTCGAGCTGGCTCGAGCCAGCTCGATATATATTTTTTTTTATTTTTTTACAAATATTTATTAAATAAAAAACAATAAAATTACACATAATCATGTATATTTTTTTATTTTTCTAAATAAAATTACACATAAACAAGCCTAAGTCGAGCCATATGTCGAGCCATCGAGCCGAGCCACGAGTCGAGCCATCGAGCCGAGCCACGAGCCGAGCCACGAGCTGAACACCCCTGACTCGAGCTCGGCTCGATTACAAAACGAGCCAGCTCGGCTCGGCTCGAAAACAAAACGAGCCTCTTCGAGCCGAGCTTTTTTCGAGCTTTTTTCGAGCGAGTTTCGAGCGAGCCTCGAGTCGCGAGCTTTTTGTACACCCCTATTCGTTTCTGGTCTTGAGGTTTTGATCTTTTTTATAGATCCTGATCTCTTCTTGTCTATAAGATATCTAATCTAATTAGATCTTGTCTATTATTTTCTTTATTTTTCTTTCCCTTTGTTGTTGGTCTGTTGTGTTGGTTGGTCAACTGTTGTTGGCCTCATGGTTCTCTATGGAGAAATATTGTCTGGATTGGAAGCTTGCACCTGTAAGTTCTCTCTAATCCCTATTCTTGTTTACTGTTTATTGCTGCTAGGAGCACTTTGTAAGTCTTCTCAATCTCTCGTTACTGTCTTGTGTCTAGGCGTCTGTAGCCGGGTTAGGGTGGACCGACAATTGATTGAGTCTTGTTGATTAGGTCTTTTGTTTGTTGGTATTTCTGTAACACCCCGAAAATCAGTATCGCTTAATCATGCCCCCCGACATGATTAGCAAATAACAAAAATGATTTAAAAAATGAAGTTAATGTTTTATCAATGAATAAATTGGGACCTTGTTGTAATAGAATAGTAACCCCGCTAAATCCGTTAGTCTAAATAAGACTAGAACATAAAATATGAACTAACCTAGTTAGTGGTTAGTTAAGGAACTTGGAAACCAAAGGGGCCATAGTTGTCAATATGATAAAATGAGTTTTATTAATAATAATTAATAAAACAATAAACACACACACTTGTGTGTATTTTGATCAAAACATTCTCCTGTTTTCTCCTTCAACAACTAAACGCTAAACACAAGAACAAAGCCAATTGCAAGATAAATCAAGGGGGTTTTCAATGCATGAGCTAAATCTGGTTATGAATCACATTCTACATATGTATTTGATTATGATCATATGATTATGTTAATATGTAAAATTTGGGGTTTAACCTCTAGGTTGAAATAACTTATATCTAGTAATCTTTGTAACTCTTAGGAGTTGATATAATGAAAAATTTAGGTAAAAAGGCCTAAATAACATGTTATGATGTCAATAAGACAATCAGTTATGCTTTGGCTAAACTTAGAATGTTGAAACTAAGTATATTCGTGGGTACACACCAAGTGTTCGATGAAATTCCTAGATGAGTTAATCTCAATTAGGCATGTAAGAAAAGGTATAGTTGCACATGTTTTATATGATAAAATAGCTTTTGATAAGCTAGGATTTAGATTGAATACATGACAATATGGATAGTAGGGAAATTCCATATTATGTATTCTAACAAACAAGGTTTGACTATCCCTAAGTTAGGTAAAAGAACTAGGGAGCAAACGCACCAAACGGATGCAAGATCAATGCGTGTGGAAGAAAGAAAGGATACAAGGTAAGTGCCCTTACACCACTAATCTATGAACATAGTTGTATGTATTGCCTATCAATTGATAAACCTCATGTATTGAAAAAGGGTAGGACCCCGAATGATGAAAATCAACAAGAGGGGGGTCAAGTCTAGAGAAATCATATGAAAACATGTTTTATGATAATAATAATAATAATAATAATAATAATAATAATAATAATAATAATAATAATAATAATAATATTAAAACAATATGTTGTGAACAAAATGGTTAAATTAATTAAACGTTTCACCTAATAAAGTTATGTGGAAAAATGAGTTTTAATCTAAGGATTGGAAGAAATCACTTGATTGAAGTAATTTAAGTATTTTGGTAAATGGCTCAAATGTTGTTGTTATTTGATCCATAGATAAAACTTGAACAATCTAGTATTATGAATTGTGAGTCGTAACGGGTCAAATGGTGAAATATCACCATTTGGGTTCCGGGAGATTAATGCTAGTTGTTTAGAAAGTATACAGGTGAATACATGGGATTATGGAAACTCGATGCCAAGAATCATGAAAAGGGAGTACAAGGTATGGAAATGAGTCAACGTAACCGTGTAAGTCCGTATTTAGATAAGAGCCCTTCACCGAAGTGAATTAACTTAAAAACAACTCACATGAAATGTGGGTGCAAAACCGGTAAGTCATTTTCAATAAATGTGTCTAGTGCGCGCTGCGCTTAGATGTGATTTAAAATGGTGAATTCATGAAATTGGCAAAACCCTAAGTCTGTAAAGGCTTAGAGGTTTTCAAACATGTTAATGAGTTGAAAATAATGGATGGTAATCAAGTGGTGTCGCTCACGGGTGACTAAACAGGATATAGACCTCTAAGTGATAGTTTGAAAATTTTAGAGGCCTATTACAGGCTAATCAATAAACCGAGTCATACTAAGTGAATCGAACAATGTTGATTAGTTTAACAAGTGTTCAGTAAGTAGACAACATGGTTTTGAAGTCTTATGTGTGGTAAAATAGTGCCTTGTATAGCCCAAGGCCTTAACGGGTCAATTTGGGTAAAATCGACATAAACATTTAAAGCTAAGAACCGGGCCATAGCAACATAAACCGGATGATGTTTATAGTAAAACAAGTGTCCAATGAGTCAACTATTTGAATGCTATGCTTTTTGAATGGTCAAAAATCGTTTTGTATAGCCCGTGGCTTTAACGAGCCGATTTGGGTAAAAATCGCATAGTCTTTAGTCAAGCCGAAGTTCTTAAACATGGTAAATGGGCATCATTCAAGCTCATTAAATGGTATTAAACATGTCCCCAAATGTCCTTAGGAAGGGCTTTGAATTTGGTTTCGAAAGTATCCAAGAACGAGGAAAACGGACAAGGGAAAAATGACTAAGGCTGAGAAAAGCTGCAGTGACAGAACCTGTCGGCAGTAACCTACGGCCAGCTGGTAATAGGTTACGGTGGGTTCCATCCCAAAAGTGTTGTTTTGTCCGTTTGATCTATTTCGTTCCGTTTTCGACATGTTTCGACACTTGCACTATTCTAAAGACACTATTATCAATCCTACTAACTATTCTTTATGTAATGGTGCTAAGAACCTATATTTGACCTTACTTGTGTTTATTTGTTTAATTGCTCCCCTAACTTTTCTCCTTTGTCACCTCTTATTATTTCCCCTACATTTCTCTATTTCTTTCATTCTTCATCTTGGGCGTTGAGGAGTGACCTCACCTAGAGAAGAGGTCTATACTTTGGAGCATGCTAGATGTTCTAGGCTTAATCGTTTACCCTCGTTTTTCATTGATTTTTCATTCTTTCAAGGTTTTTGTTGGGACTTATGACTAGACAAGAACCCTCTAATGTTTTCATGTTTCATCGTTGAGCTCTTGTTTTCATGATAAACTGTTTTATACATTATATACCGTACGTTTCATGTTGCATTTTTATAATTATTTTATCTATGTGTTATGGTCTCCATGATCATCTAATAGATACTTTCTTATTCCAAGTAGTGTTTGTAAACCTATGATTCCTTTGTGTTGGATTCATAACTCATCTATATATTTAACCAAAACTTATACACGCTTACTGTCATATTCAGTATTTCGCACCATATTGCAACAACCCTTTTCACAAACAACCCTCCACATTTCATTATTATATCTTAAAGGCACAACATTTTACTATCCAAGATTGGAAGGATTTTCTTGTTCGTCCAGTACACATTTTATGCAACCATGGTACACTATACTTTATCTAATACTTGTGTGGGGGCACACCCTGATCTCAAAAATAGATGCGTTGACAATTTCCATATTAGCCTCACCAAATACTTTATCAACATATGGTTTCCTTAAACTACCAACCATTAACGATTTGTAAAACTTGAAGTTTTGAATTCGTTAAAACATTTCACATATAAAGCAAATAAGTAATAGTTTTTCAATACGTAAAGTGGGGCTTACAAAACCAATTTAAAATACAAGAATTTTCTTAAAATTTATCAGGGCACCTGGGATCGTCCTTACCATTAACGTATTCGTTTTAGTTCCAGAAATGTTTTGTCGTATGTTTTGAATTTCATTCAGTGTTTGTTATACTTGACTTTCAACTTTGATTTCAATAATATATGTTAATCACAAGTTTTCTTATAATTGATGGAAGTTATAGCCAAGTGACATGTGACGTATGAGTCTCTTCTAAACACGACAATTTTCTAATCTTCCTCGAAACGTGAGATTCAATTTTCTTATTCAAAGTAATTAACATGGTCATTTGTGATGTTTGGAATCAAGAAATTTTCTTAAAACCTACAAACTTGATTTTATTTTGCGATTTAGTCATTCTCTCATAAACTTGGAAATTAGTACTTAACTTAAAATCTGATCTTTTGTTCATAACATTTTCCACACTCATATTTACTTAAACTCAGAATCGTTAGAACAAGATCAACTCGTATTTTATGTTCATAAATGTAAATTCTTAACATACTATCGTTTCGTCATGAAGCTACATAAGTGTTGACCTAGATTGCAATTTGTTTGTATTTCTTGAGTTAGATCCTAGCTAGAACTTACGTGATATTACACATAAACAACATATATGCTTCCTTGTGTTAGTATATTTATGTTTGCAGCTACATATACAAACTTGAAGTTATAACTTGTTTAATACATTATTGCGCTGGGTGAATTACATATGCCTTGTTAATACTTTACCTCCAAAATACGTGATATGTGAATATTAATTGTATGATTTACTTATGAGAAATCATAATACCTGCATTTTCTTGGAGTCATTTTTCGTTAGCGAGATAGGTTATTCATATCCCTGAACTAAACATGTGTAACTTTCTCCTTGTACAAACATTTGGACTATGGACACCTCATACACAAAATGACATAAAGAACCGACGAACTAAACAAGTGTTCATTTTTAAGTTGAACTGTAAAAGTATTCATTTACACTTGGGACTTAATGAACTAAGCTAGGGTTCGTGCTCTAGTTGACGTGTTAAAAGTATTCTTTTAACATGAAAACTTACGAGGAAAGTTAGTTCTCAAGTTGGAATGTGTTTCGACTTGAGGGAAACTAACAAAATCTTTACTCTGTCACAGTGTGTTTCTAGTGTCTTGTGGTCTGATGCAGTAAATGGGTTAGCATAGGAGGTGAACCTGGTTAAGGAAAGGACCTCATTATGCCCTAACTATGCACCAAACAGGACACCCCTCTTTTTGCATAAACTTTGTACTTTTAATCATTTATGTTGTTTGAGTTAGTGTCATAGAAGGACAAATATAACACTCTAATGTAAGGTAAGTTGGTGATTGCGGTATGGAACATAATCATGAATTTACAGGTACATTGAGGTGGTGTGGAATTCTATTAGGGTTTTAGGAGAGATTTCCAATACCTTTTTGAAATACCAAATGTGCGGTGGGTTAACTGCGATACAGCCTATATATAAACACTAATGGTGCATCGGAAATAAGACTGAGAGTCAAACCAAGAACAAAACCCTAGTCAGTTTCTTAGTTGCAGTCATTCGTTTCAAACTTAAATCTTAAACATTGTGGTTGATTCCAACTTCTATTCTTTGAGCCTAGTGTTAGTCTATACAAAATTCTTATCATTCTTCCTAATCTTGAGTGATTCTGATTAATTACCTTTACCATTCAGTTACCTTAACTTAGAACGTTTGTTAAAAAAATCCTTAAATTTTCTCAAGCCTTGTTTCATCCTAAATCCCATCAAAAGACTTTTAGTATTATTTTAACTTTCTGTCAAACAAATTTAAATAGTACCCTTTAAATAAAGTCAGAGAAGAATTTCCTAGGGGATAATGTGACATTCATCACCCTCATCTCCTATCAAGTAGCCAAATCTAGTTCTTGTATATTCCATCTTTCCAATTTAATATAAGTTTGAGTTCTTTTGGATCCTTAAATTTTTGGAAGTGCCTACATTTTAAATTTGCATAACTTAATTAAAAATGATGTGTTGTTTATAAAAATTATTCATTTTTTAGTTGATGCAGCTAAAACAAACTTTTTAGTATGTTTATGTGACTATACAAAAGAAATTATCACATTTAAAGTAAATTAATGTGGTGGCTTCTAACCTTTCGTCACACTTAGGGTGGTCGGGGCACTCCCGACAACGTTTCCGAGACCCCACCAACCCCACATTGTAACGTCAAAATCACAAAAACAAACACAATAAAAATACCGTAGCCGATCGGTTAGGTGTAGTCGGTTGGTGAAGCTTTTGATCGTAGCCAAGGGAGTGGAAGCGGTGTAGCCGTTCGGCTTTAGTAGTTGAACCACTCTAGCCGATGAGTGCCCCGACCACCCTTAATAGATGGAATGCTTGATTCCAACAAAAATGTTGGTACCCTTTAGCCACACTTTTAAGTTTCTACATGCACTAAACATGAAAGTGGTCGTACGACACATACGATGACTGTTCCTTTGGTCACACTTGATCTGAAAAAAATAGGTGTGGCGAAAGGAATATGGTCACGATTTTTTTTTATTTAATTTTTTTTTGTTTTTTTGGCGCTAGGCAATGTTGGACCTTTGGTCACACTTTTCCTATGTTTTTTTTTATATTAGGAGTTTTATTATTTTTAATGTTATGTTATTTTATTTGCTATGTAGTTTTATTATATATTTTAGTTATTAAATAAACTATTTAGTTTTATTTTTTTTATCTAAATGTATAATTATATTATATAAATTTACTATGTATTAATAACAGTTAAATGGGGAGGGGGTCATCACCACACACACAAAAAAAAAAACAAAAAAAAAAACATTGGTGGTGGAGGGGAGGAATGGAAGGTTAGGTAACATGATGCTCACATTGAGGATAATGGTGAAAAGGAGGGTCATCACCATAACACATAGCCTTACAAGTAACAACATCACGTTACAATTAATGGTGGCTACAAACATTATTGCAATAATAAACTAAGTTTAAAAAAACACCAAAATCAGAGTAGTTTTTTTAGTGCAAATTAAATTTTGATCTTACAATGTAAGGAATTCTAATATATAAATCACATACTCAACGTGTATATTAGATTATCCTCCATATCTTGATCTGTAGACTAGGAGTGAGCATGAACTAAGTACGAGTTGTAGATGCGATAATTATGAGTTATAGAACATATCAAATTTCCAGAAGATAAATTAAGTTAGGCCATGTTACCTATGCCTGTCGTGAAGAAAACATTTTCCTCTTTGTTTAGCACCACAAAGTTACCATCTTCTGCAATGGCAAGAACTCCTGTTAAATCCAGCACTGGTTGATCGCGGTTAGCAACCCACACTACGGTCTTTGGATCCTTTTTATACCATATCCCCACATATCGTCTTACTTCTGATGTATTCCCAGGTGAAAAGAAGCCCATTTGAAACTTATTCATCCCCTCGGATTCTAAATAACTGAGACCGTCGTCATTGATGAATTCGCCGCTTGTGATATTGTCTTTAGCTGAACAAGAGTAGCAATAACAGCAAACCAAAAAGGTACATAAACAGATGATATTGGTTGACGAACTCATGGTACGTATAGTTTCTACTATAAGTTAAAACCGTTTGAGGACGCTTGGGTGTGATGATATGTGAAGTACCTAAAGAACACTAAAGGCATTTTATTATTTGAAAGTCCACGGTTAGGTAGCCATCTTTTCTTTTTTATCTTTGTTTGTTTAGTTTACTTTTAGTTAAATAAAAAATTGATTGTTGAACCATTCTTGTTAACCAAATCAGAAAGTACCCTGATAATTAAAGGCTGAACCAAGAGTCGGACGTATTAATAAAGGGGTGGGCTATACGCACATCCTATGCTTTCTAATCCCACATTGTCCGCAAACGGCCATTTAATGGACCATAGAACAGCCGTTGAGCAAAACAGGTTTGACATCACTTACCGAAAGATTCTTTTTTTTTTTTTGAACGGCAAATTATCATTCCATATCACCCAATAATATATACAGAGTTTCAGCCTAGCAAGATACTAGGCACAAACAACAATCACCCTAAACATCAACCTGACATTCAAAAATAGAAATAAAACTTCAAAGCCCATCGCTCTCTCAATCACCCGAAGTACTACGAACAGGAGGAGACCCATTACGTAATCGGAGATTCAAACCTTTTCCAGGCCTCCCAAGACCAGCCAGCATTCTTCACTTTATGGTTGATCCAACTGAAAGAAACCGCTTGTATCTCGCCGAAGATGTTGTCCACATTTACTCTTTTTCCTTGAAAGATCCTTGCGTTACGGGCTCTCCAGATACACCATGATGCAGCGACGATCACGATACGAAACCACTTACGCTTGTTACTCGGTATTCCTTGGTCCCTATGTAGCTGTAATAGATCTCGAACAGTGAACACAAAGATTGGAGGGACATTACACCACAAACTAATTTTGTGCCAAATCCACGAAGCTACATAACAGGAAGTCAACAAGTGATCCGCGTCTTCTTCCTGTTCACCGCATAATACACAATCAGCAGTGTCGTGAATAATTTGTCTTCTGCGTAGCCCCTTCCTAGTCGGTAGTCTGTCTTGTTCCGCTCGCCACATAAAGATCGCCGCCTTCTTTGGAACGCCCTTCACCCATTGGAACGGGTAATAAGGAGTAGCATATTTCTGCAGCAATTTTCTGCATGACGAAACTGAAAATACCCCATCCGGATCCCCAACCCATTCCCATAAATCCCGATTAGTTGATAGAATGGTACCAGCGAACAGTGCAGCGCACTGCTGCAATTCCGTCAATTCTAAGTTAGAACTAGGTGCTCGAGACCAACCCCAGTTTTGGAAACGAGCAGCCACCGTGACACTTTTATGGACTTCAAGGGCGAAAAGGGATGGAAAGCGATCTTTTAATGGGCCATCGTCCGCCCACCGATCTAACCAAAATCTTATAGACTCCCCGTTACCGACTTTACCTTTAATTGTTTCAGGAAGATACAGATTCTGTTCAGAAACCACATCGCCAATTTTAAAGATCGAGCTCCAAACTCCTGAAATACCTCTCCGAATCGGAAGATACGCAGCAGAATTATTAGACTTATGGATCGCTGAAATAACCCTACACCACAAAGAATGTTGTTCAAGTTTAAACCTCCACCACCACTTAACAATTAGACTATCATTCATCGATTTGAGAGACCCGAACCCAAGTCCACCTTTGTCAATGGGATTAACCACACGTTCCCAAGCCACCCAACTTACTTTCGATCTATCTTCATCCCCCCCCCCCAAAAAAAAAAAACCGACGCCTAAGCGCTTCAAGTGAGTTTATGACACCAATCGGAGCTCTAAACAACGAGAAAAAATATAGTGGTAGGCTGTCAAGGGCTGCACGGATAAGCACTACTCGTCCCCCAAAGGAAAGGTGTTTTGCCTTCCATTTGGACAAACGCTGCCTGAAAACATCCACCACAGGTTCCCAAAATCTGCATTGGTTCATGTTAGCTCCCACGGGAACCCCCAAATATTTACATGGCAATTTGTCCATTTTACAATGTATTGTTTCGGCCACTTCCTCAACACACGATTGATCCACCGAGATTCCAAACAATGAAGTTTTGTTATAATTCATCTTCAGCCCCGAAACCAAGGCAAAACATCTACGAACAATATTCATAATATTATCCGACCCCCATACTCCGGTAAACACAACATCGTCTGCGTACATAAGATGTGTGATCACCGGCCCCCCATTTGGAAGCTGGACGCCATTAATCAAGCCCAAGTCACGAGCTTTATGTATGAAACCCGTGAGGGCCTCCATGGCTAAAATGAATAGAAACGGGGACAAAGGGTCCCCTTGCCGTACTCCCCGAAAACATTGAAATTCCCTAGATGGCGATCCATTAATAAGGACCGACGCTCTAGAGGACTCCAATATACCACTAACCCATAACCGCCACCGTGGGGGAAAACCCATTTGTGAGAGAACCGACAAAATAAAATCCCAATTAATAGTATCATAGGCCTTTTCCATATCCACTTTTAGAATAAAGGACCCTACCTTAGCGAACTTAGCCCAAGAACATAATTCATTTAAAATCAACGGCCCATCAAGTATGTTTCGAGAAGAACGAAAACCTGATTGTTCTTCGGATATAACCAGATCCATGACACCCTTGATCCGGTTGGCGAGGACTTTTGAGATAATTTTGGAGATCGACCCCATGAGGCTTATTGGTCTAAACTCGCCGAATGCAATGGGATCGGGGCCTTTGGGTATCAAAGCAATAAATGAGGATGAACAGCCCCTCGAGATCGTCCCGTTGTGAAAAAAGGACTCCATCATTCGCATTACATCGTCTTTAAGCAGTAGCCAGTAGTGCTTAATAAAGCCAAATGTGAACCCGTCCGGGCCCGGGGCGCGATCGCACCCACACTCCCAGATGGCAGCTTTGACCTCCTCAATAGAGAAAGGTGACACCAGCCGAGAAGCATGGTCAGCAGGCACTTGTTTTAAGTATGAACAGGTAAACGAGGGACGTACCAATTTAGGTTCTTGATATTTCCGAGCAAAGAATTTCCAAGCCTCCTCTTTAAGCCTAGTCGGATCCACCACCCAGGCATTGTTGACTTGAATACCACCCAACCGATTACACCCCGCATTATGGTTTATCATCCCGTGGAAAAATGAGGTGTTTTCGTCACCCTCAATCAGCCATTTAATTCTAGAACGCTGCCTCAGGTCGTGTGCTAGTTCCAAGTTGATATCATCAAGTTTCTTCTTGTTCTCCACCCATTCCGATAATTCCGCCTCTGATAACAAACCACGTTCGATTCGTTCGTCAAGGATGGCGATTCTATTTTCCACCGTTTTCTTCACAGCTCCCCGGTTATCCCTTTCAGAAGACATCCATACTTTGACCTTTTCTTTCACCCTTTTTAGCTTCTGTGCAATCATTAAGTCAGCAGGTCCACTCGGCACCTCCTCATTATACGCTGCAACCACGATATCCTCCAACCCCGGCCTCCCAAGGTACGAGTTAAAAAACCGAAATGGAGAGGCACCATAGTTGATAGACGAAGTAGACAAAACCACCGGACTATGGTCCGAAATAAGTCTCGGAAGGGCCGTCACCGTGGCATCCGGCCATGAATTCCAAAAGTCATCGCATACAAGGATTCGATCTATTTTGCTCAGCTTACTCCCATCATCCGAAACACGAGTGAATTTCCTACCCCCCATAGAGTATTCTCTTAACCCACTTACCTCAATAAACTCGTTAAATGCCTCCGCGCAAGTCGGATTAAACTCACAATTCAAGCGTTCTTCCGGAACCCGAACCGCATTGAAATCGCCCAACAATAACCATAACCCGTCAGTCATCATTATAGATTCAGAAATGGCATTCCACAATTCTTTCTTCGACCTCAAACCTTGCGGCGCGTAAACATTTCCGACATTCAATTTCACCCCCGAGTCCTTTAGCATCCCCGTGATAATCAGGAAATTGCGATGACGAATAACATCCGTTTTCTGAAAACACCCCGGTCCCAACAAGAGAGCAGCCCCCCAGACCTTCCTTCGGCATTAACCCACTCAAAGTCAACTGGACGTTTTCCCCATAATTTCTGGACTTGTAACCTGGATCCATCCTGCATCTTTGTTTCCTGAAACCCTGCAAAAACCGGTTTTTGATCTCTAATCACCTCCCCTACGGACAAGATAGAAACGGTCTTTTAATTCAAGGGTTGGTGTGAGTCTTGACATGTGAACGGCTGACCGATTTAAAAGAAAGATCGTTTGATGATTTTTATAACCAAAATTTAATATATATGCAACATAAATCTTTGTGACATGCTTATACCGAAGCAAACACTTGATCCCAACTCTTCATGCGTATAGACGTTCAAAATTCTTTTGACGAACACCCGGCTAGGCTTTTTATGCGATATCATGAGAATTGTCAAATCTAACATAGTCGCCGTTGGAAATGACGATTTATGAGAACTATTTGGAAATCGCTATTTTAAATGGAAATCTATGACACGATAAACTCCTAAATTTCATTAAGAAAAAGGCGCGACCTCAAACCGAGGACCGCCTAAAACCAAAACAAAACATTTACAACATATACAAAGGCGAAACCATCCAATCCTTCCAAACCAAATTCTTAAAACTACCTCTACTTTTAATCCAAAGGAAAGTTAAAGACTTTATATTCGAGACTACTTCATGCACCTTTGGATCCTTGCCATTAAAAACCTTGTTGTTCCTAGCGCCCCATAAGGCCCAGAAAGTGACAATGATAATACCTTGGATCAGTTTTTTTTTTTTTTCGTTCTTTCCTCCTGAAGCTTGCTTGTGCAGGTTCAATAAGTTTCAAATATCAATGGCAATGATATTATGTAATCCGCACCATCGGCCAATCGCATTCCACACTCCATAGGAAAAACCACAACCCGAAAAAAGATGTATAGCCGATTCATAATCAAAGTCACAAAGAGCGCAAACCTGACTAGCAACATTCACTTTCCTTCTGCGTAAAGCAATAGCCGTAGGTAAACGGTCCATTCCGGCCCTCCACGCTAAGATGTTACATTTCAGTGGAACCCATGAGACCCTTTTGAATTTGTCCACTCGGTGGCTTTTTATTAATAAATGAATTTGAGGATTCAAGTAGTTTGAAATATCATTGTTTAGTGGACCATCGGTGTAGTGAGTCGCCATTACAAATGGCGATTTGTCAGATATAAAAAATAAGTTGAAATTGTCAGCCAAATCGTGTGGAGCGCAATCCACCCGCATCACACCATGCGCCCTGCCTGGCGATGGTCTCTCGTGGAAGATCACAACCTGACGTATCTCAGACCTGATTCGCCTCTCCGGCGCTCCAGCAGAAAAGATGCAGCTCTCCTGAGCCCCACTTGCTGCATAGTTTCCTAGGTGTCAGGCGTCACTTCAGTTAATCTTCCAGAGGAAGCTAAGCCGCCTGACACACCCTGGCGCAGAAAGAAAAATAGGTCCCTACAATCAACCACGACGCACCACATGGACTGATGGCAGGGCGCCGCCCATGATAGCCAATCACAGCGCGCCACGTGGACCAATGGCAGGGCGTCATTCTTACCTGGTTTGCTATATACAAACCTTTAGTCCAAATCCAACTTGATGGGCTGAAAGAAGACAGGCCTAGAACCCGGATTCATCCTCTATAAAAAGGAGGCTACTCCACCTTTGAAAAGGTCGAAAATATACCACTAAAACACACACTTGTAATACACTTGTACCTCTTTCGTTATACTTGTAACCCTTCGAGTAATAAAGATCATACATTTTCAGTGGATGTAGGTCAACGAGACCGAACCATTTATATCTTTGTGTATTAGTTTACGAGTGTATCACTCACCACTTATCTTACGGGCCATGGATCTAGTCTCGATGTGAGCAAAGAATTATATCCTGCAGCAAGCACGAGTATTCACCCCAAATTTCATACCCATTATACTGGTTGTTTCTTCACTAAACAAGAACACAACGAATTTGACAACTATGCATGGCATCTTATTAAAAGTTCCCCAGAGTACAAAAAGAAGCTTCTATTTGATTATTTTAGCCGGACATTACACGTAACAAATTTGTAGAACTCGGCAAGTGGCAACACTGAAGAAAATCCTTGTTTGAGAAAGTAAGACGAGGTATTGAAGTCTAAATACACGACCAACAAGATGACAAACCAAAGTCCTTAGACTTGATTCTGATCTCATATATGAATATATGATATAAGTTAATACTTGGAAAGGAATGGTTGCGTAGCATGATGTAGTCAATGTGTTAAAAACCGGTAAATATAGGCCAGTTATACCGGTATTACCATTTTTGGATGGAAATCCGGTACGAAACACTCCGGTAAATATGTGAAACGGTTTCAATTTTTTACCACCGCTAAAATCCGGTATACCGCTATAACGGTAATGGCATTGGTTAGTTTTTAGGTTATTTTTTATTAAGGAATAACTTTTAAAAAATCAAAAGCTTTAGATTATCTTTTGGATTATTTTTTAAAAAATTATAGTAGACATGAGAGTAGGAAGAAAACTTTAGGGGTACTAATTATCATGCATAACAAGTGGTTTGACGCCTTTGGTTTGCGGTAAAAATGTATGAGTCGTCAAGAAACTTATCAAAACTTATAATTTGCCTATCAAGATGACTAAGTTGTGCGTTCTAAAATGGAGACACCCACTAGGCCACTATAGTAGCATTTTTATTTTAAACGCGTTTTAGTGACACAAGATGAAAAGCTAGTGGCAACGATAACTATTAATTAAGTAAGCTTTGCCGACAATTTTGTTATTTGTAGTGACTCAATCTATTTAATCTAACCTTTTGTTAATTAGTATTTATGTGAAATGCATTGGCAAACAAATGTAAATATGTTCCAATAAACTTATTTTTTAGTGTTGATATGTTTTTCAGTAAGATGTTGTGAAGAGACTAAAGCAAAAATTATATATGTTTTTCAACTGTTCTTGTTTTTCTGTTTATATTCTTTTGAAACTCATATAATAATAAAATTTTATCCAACGTGCGTACATATTAGTTTGATTGATTAACATCTCATGCGCATAAGGGCCATACAATGACGGATTAAGGGTTTTTTTTTCTATAGGTTCACTTTTTTGGGTGATTAAATTTTCACGGCCATGGGTTACAATTTTGGGCCAGGACGGGTTTGGTCGATCAGGTCACAAAACATAATAAAGAGCGAAACTTTAAATCAAATTTTCATCGTATATTAAGTATTTTCATTAGAAACAAAAAAAATCAAGAAAGTTTACCTCAAATATGTAACCTCCTAGCTCAGACCCCAAAATTGTTCGCGCATTATTATATGTGCATAATAAATAAACAATCGAAATGAATACTAATTAGTACGTTTATATACGAAACCAAAAGCCGAACTGTTGTATATAAACTAGTTTTTGACCCACGGGCGTTGCCCCGCGGACCCGCATTTAAGCTAGCGGAAAGACATACTAAACAAATACGTATGAAAACCCTTCGTTGTCGCCTAACATTAGATGGTTGTGTATGTATAGAAGGAATGTTGCCAATAAGTAATCTGATCTTTTTTCCCAATTATCACTCCCAAATTAAGTAATATAATAAATGTGGTAATACATAGACAACAGAGAGTGGGGTTCTAAAACATAGGCGCACATACATCTAAATTCAATCCATTAATTGGTTTAGTACATACATGAACATATAGATATGTGAAGAAACATGCATTTTAGGCGGTTAGGTTTATCGAGTGTTTGCTATTTGTTTAAAACCAAAATGTTATAGCTAAATGCACTAAAAGTAAAAAGGCCATTACTGCATCTCATGTAGAGAATTCAAATCATATAATGATTACATACGAACTATGAAACTCATACATCTATTGATTATTACTCAATAAACATCCTACATAAATAAAACAAAAACCTAACACCTTTAACCAAGTAGATATGAAGAGGCAACAATTATATTTTTAATTCTTCAATTCCACAGAATAAGACGATCCTACAAAATGGTGATTAGTAGACTAACATAAATGACTAAAAATGGAATGAGTTGTTCTAGATTTGATGCATAGGTGCCATTTGAGATGGTCTAATGGGCGGTTCGGTCCAAGGTCATATTTATCACTGATGGGTCAAATAGGAAAATGTGAGTGTGGCCTAGTAATATAGTGTTATTAAAAAGGTTAAGATAGACGAACATACTCGATCCGATGACCTTCATCTGTCATGGTTCATATAGCATCTCTTTCTTCCACTCGCAATCCATAACGAACACAAATCTTAGTAACAAAAGCCTCACCCTGCAAATCAACAATATGTTCAATTAACTAACCCACATATCCAAAGTCATTTAAAGTTTCAAATTTAATATCTTGTCTTTTGACCAACGATATCATAATCAATAATGCACAGAAGCATAACACAATACCTTTCCATCATAGTTTGTGATTGCCACGCCAAGATGTGGTGAATCTCGAAGCGAAGCGGATCAAATTCAGCCTTCACAGCCTCTTAGTAAAGAAAATCACTGAGGTCATTGAACTTATTAGAAATAAATATGAAGAGTGGTACAGGTAGCTATAATGAATCCCCTTGACGAAGCAAAGCCGCTTTTACATATATTACAGCCTTCACAGCCTTCTTTTTTTCTTACGTATACCAAAAGTGTTGGATGCAGAGTCGTTTGGTTTTCTTTTTCGTGACATTTGGTGTGTTATTTTTTTTTTTTTTTTTGGTTTCCTTTATTTAACATGTGAAAGTGTCACCGTTAGAAAGGGGGAAATATTAAAACTAACAATTAATATTAATATGACATATCCATTATATATAACCTTTGTAAAGTGATTAACCGAAATCGATCCATATCTTTAAATTCCTTGCATTGGTGTTTTTTCGAACATGTTGAACTGCAAAATCACTCAGAATGTTATAGGCTAGCTTATAGCGCGTATGATAAGAAAATAAGTTTTGAAATTAATGTAATTAATAAACCTAAAGTGAATAGAAAAGAGTCAAACATCATCATGTAACAACATAAGCGGAAAAAAGTCGGAAGAACCTTTTGGTAGGTTAAGAGGGAATAGCCAGGAGATAAAGGCAGTCGGCGTTTGGGAGAACGAACCGTAGGGGGGTAGGCCGCCAGGACTGTTGTTGAGCCTCCAGAAAGCCACACCTCTACCGTCTGATTCCTGAAACCACCACCAAAGCGTAGCTCTAAGACTTCTGTTGCAATGTAAAAGAGGGGATCGAGCAGGTAAACATAGTGGTAGGAGGAGGGGTTGCGATGAAGGTGTGGAAAAGCAGAGTGGAGAATAAACGTGGTTGGAGATACCGAGATAATGAGTTGTGAGTCACCATTTATTATTATTTATTATTATATATAAACCGGTTGATATATAAAATTAAAGAAGCTTCAAAACACGTGGGCTGGTATACAAAGAGAATTGCTTGTACGTTAAAGTGGTAATGATCGACATCAGTATGTAGCTCGTATGTAAAGTGGGAGATGGTGGTAAAAGCAGGTTCTGGGAAGATGAATGGTTACTTGACCAAAGTTTAAAGGCTGTGTACCCGTTGGCGTATAAGCTAGCTGCTAACAAAAGATCAATGGTTTCGGAAAATTACCAGTGGTGTGGATCGAATATTATATGGTTATGGGGCTGGAAAAATCGTCCTTCGAATGATGAAGAGTGGATGCAGACCATTAATCTACTGAATCTTCTCAGGAATACGAAAATGAAGTTGGGATCCGACTATTGGTTTTGGGACGTAAATAAGGAGGAACGTTTCTCTGTTAAACAGGTATCGACGGACTTGATGGCTAATGAGGGCAATTCATCGGGTGGAATTAAGATGATATGGTGCAACTGGGCTCTACCGAAAGTGAACATGTTTGTTTGGAAATCTTTAGCAGGGAGGATTCCCACAAAGGTCGAACTTGATAAACGTGGAGTGAATGTAGGTAATAGGTTATGCCCGTGTTGTGGTATAGATGATGAATCTGTTGAACACGTCCTTCTTTCATGTGTCATGGCCAGATCTATATGGTGGTCTATTGGGGTATGGCTGAGGAACGTGTCATTGTGCAATGTCTTGTCCATCGGCGAGCTGTTGTCACAAACAATTCGTATGAAGGTGAACAAGAAACAAAGAAAGGCAGCTGTAGCAATCGTCATGGCAACCTTGTGGAAGATCTGGTTGCATAGAAATGAAAGAGTCTTCAAAGGAAAGGCATTATTGTTTTCAAAGATAGTGGAAGAGGTTAAAGATGTAACATTCTTATGGCTGAAATGCAGATCGAGTATGGAGATGTACAATATTCATGACTGGTATGGGGATGGCCTTTACACCATTAAAAGTTTAGGATGAAAAGTTTTTAGTATTTGCTATGGAATTGAAGACAAATCGGTACTTTAAGAGCTCTTGTGTTTATCTTTTGGGTACTTTATTATTAATTGGTGTGCGTGTGTTTTCTTGGTGATATGCTGCTGGATGGGGTGGGTAGGATAGCACCAGGTGTGTGTTTGGTGTGAGTTTTTATTCTCTGTGTGGAAAATACGGGTCAAATGTGTGAATGGTGCTATGAACCCCAGCTGCATATATTCTTTTCGCGTTTATTTCGTTTCGCGGTGTGCGTCATTATTCGTTTCTTGGGCATATAATTGGGCAGCATTGGTGTGAAGTAACTGCAAGGTTTATTGGTTCTGTCTTAAGGTTAAAGGTACCAAGTTGATGAATATTTCAAGGCACCATGTTATTGATCTGCTCTGGATATGGATTGAGTATATGAGTTGCTGGGTAATGCTTTTCACTGTATATAGAAAAAAAAAAAGAAAGAAAAAAAAATGTATATATCGATCTCTGGAGTGCTTGGCTGAAACAGCATGTTGGAGTCCTAAGTAGACTGAGTTTCGAACAGATTAGTAGTCAAAGGTTTCCTGCAAGATTATTGCATAGGTGCTGATTGTACATATTATTGTTTGATGCTGCAATTCATTGCTGGAATGGTCCTCAAGGTGCTAACGCAACAGATGTATGTGGTCTCTTTTAGTGCTTATTAAGATATATGTGGTGATTCTCAAATACGACATGATTCATGGGTCCATTACCATAAATTTTGGCGTGGGTGTGTGTTTTGGCGAATATGTTAGCCGGGGGGGGGGGGGGGTAGGGTAGCGCCAAGTGTGCGTTTTGGCGTGTGTTTTACATTGAGTAAACGGGTTTAAATTGTGGGTTGGTGCTACCCTCCCTGGCTACATATATCTTTTTCGTGTTTTCTTTCGTTTTCGTGGTGTGCATCCTTTCTTTTCCTTTTCTTTGGGTTTATATTCACTGTGGGGTAAATGTGATTGGAATGAAGTGTGTAAGGATGGGGCTGTGATAAATTACACAGGAAAGAAATTGGCAATTTGACTCTACGGGTCATTTACGCCAGTTCTGCGACAAATCGATGCAATATGGGATGCCTTCTTAGCAAGAGCTTATGGTTGATCAATAACATATCGGCCCAGTTTTGCGACACGACTCTGCTGAAAATCGTTGCAGTTTTTTGGTTTAATGGGTGCTGCAAGTTCGCTGCTTATCAGCTGCAAATCGGACAATATTTTTTTCGGATTAAGGGTGGTTGGAGTTGAAGATACATAAGGAAGGGTTTCTGCAGTGCATTTGGTATATTAGAAAAAGCGGATTGCATAAAGCGCCTAGCCTCTATTAGTTATATCTCAAGGGTACCCGGTTAGTTAGTCTTATTGTCTCTTGGTTGGGCGAGTGTAGTTGTTTTTGTGCTCGTTAGGAGAAAGCCTCGAATATGTATTTTCTTTTGTCATGTTTTTCTAACCTCTAGTTAGGAAATCTTTGTAAACGCTATGTTTTTTGGTTTCGTGTGGAATGAAATTATCTCCTTCTCCGTTAAAAAAAAAAAAAAAAAAAAAAAAAAAAAGTGGTAATGATCATGATTGAAACAATAAGGCAAGTGCCCCTGAAAACAACGAAAATTACAAAAATAGAAATGCATAAATTGTTTGTACGTGAAAGTACAAAAAAAGATGAAAAACACCTTGATAAATGTATATTTATATAATTATTATTAGATAATTCACGTTATGAGACCGGATCAATACGCAATACGAAACCAAACCCAAACCCGTCCGAACGTGATGAGTCAACAAGGTAGGACACATGCCCTCCCCTCATGTTGCCAACACTCCCAGAAAACCATTTGATGGTTTTGTGAAACCCATCTAGTGCCCATTTATATAAAACCCCTCCCTTCTCTCTCATAAAACACACATACACCTTATACATCTGCTGCTTTCAAGAGAGGGAGAGAAAGTAATGAGAAAGAGAGAGAGAGAGAAGCGGCGAGAAGGAACAGAGGAAAAGGAAGCAGAATCAAAGAGAGGGGGTGGAAGAAGAGAAGAGAGAGATCGACAAGGAGAGAGTGACAGTCCCTGGTCTCTGACCGGCCAGCAATACTCGTCGCGGTGGTGATTTCTCCGGTGATTCATGGCTATCGACGGTAGTTACTGATGCTAGTGGTGTCCTCTGGCAGTAAAGGTTAAATGCCCAAACCCACCTCTATTTTCCATGATAATAATCGATGGAAGGTGGTGGTTATGGACATGGGCGGACTTTGGGCCAGGCCACCCGGGTCGCGGCCCCCAGCTTTTTCGCCCAAAAGTACTGATTTTTGGATTTGTTTTGAAAAATAAATTATGTATTGAGTCTGCCCCCTGGTTTTTTAAATCCGGCCACCCTAAATAAAAGAAAAACGTTTAGGTCCGATAACCATTATCAGTTGTTTAATTTCTTTAGTGATTAGTCTAGACTCTAGCCCACTAAACATTTAACCCAATGTTTTAGGTAGCCCCTAAAGCCTAAACATTAAAAGAATAATAACCCGCTAAGGCTCTCTGTATCTGCATTCTTCAACGAAACACTCGCCCCCTCCCGTTCCTAAAACCCTAGAAACCCGTCCTGACCCTCCCTCCCTCTAGTCCCTACTCCTTTAGCCCTCTCTGTTCTGACTTCCGACCGGACAGCAATAACAGCATAGCCCCTTCCTACCGGTTGAGGTTCGTCATTCGTGTTTAAATAATTAAATGTTTAATTGTTATGTTGTTTATTAATTAAGTCGATTCGTATTATGGATTATTTTTTTGTTGATTACTTAATTTTTAAATCTTGGATATGTTGTTTAGGGGATTTTTGAATTCTAATTTTTGATGAACTTGATTTGCGTAGGTCATACTCATAGGATGTCAGATGAGTATCTTGCAAATAACTTGGTAATTTACACATAAAAGGAAATTGTTGAAGGGTATGATTCGATATCTCTAATTAATGAGTTTAAATAGGTTAAAGGTGGTACGGCTGAGTTGTGATACCTTTTTCAGGTACTCACCATTTCTTTCGCATTTTTCACTTATATTTACGGACTTTGTTTTTTAAAACCGTAATTTAAATTATTGAAAATTAATAGATATTTAGAGTTCTTATTGTTTGACCCGATCCGAACTGGATCGCCAATCCAAAACTGAGTGATATGAAAAACAAAATTTAGGTCATGTGATTTCCCCCCCCCCCCCCCTCCTCCTGTCAAACGTTCAAGATCCGCCACTTGTTATGGATAGTGCACTGGTGACAGGGTGAGAGGTGGTTC
Source organism: Ambrosia x helenae (assembly GCA_030844895.1). NCBI lineage: Eukaryota > Viridiplantae > Streptophyta > Magnoliopsida > Asterales > Asteraceae > Ambrosia > Ambrosia x helenae. Next base: position 43,346 of record JAUTDX010000912.1, read on the forward strand.
TTGATGATAGCTAATGTTGTCGATAGTGGTTGGTAGCGAGGGTAGTTGGTGCTATCAGTTAACCAACGAATCGAACATAAATACATATATGAGTATGATATAGAATAGTATACGTATACTAAGCATGGACATTGAGCTTAAACATGATATGAGAACCATGGAATGATAAGACTTCGGGCTTAAACTGGATACTCAAAACCTTGGCCTTGAAACTTAAGACTTGAACATTTAAGACTATTGATATGGACCCCTTGGACCAAATATGTACACTTAGTTACTTGACAATTTGAACTTAAGACTCGGACTTATTAGAATCAACACACATGTTAACCATGAACTTATATATATTAGGAGTAATAGTAGTAACATTTGGAAAAGAGTAGTGCTCATATTGGAACCGGATGTTGTTTCGGCACTATAAATTTCAACAAGCATCAAAATGAACTTATATGTTTGCAAAAGAGTAGTGCTCATATTGATGTTTGCAGAGAGTCTTGAAATTGCCTATGATGTGCTAAAAATAAAATCCAGTACTTAAACTGGTTTCTTTAGGAATGTTATTGGTAGTGCTTATCTTGTAATTTCCATAGTACACATGGGCTTCTTCTAAGTTGGATGTTATATCCACTCCTAAGCATGAGAAACGTTTTGTCATTGTCATATTGGTGACTTAGTCTTATTTAAACATTATAGAGATACAAAAATGAATCTTATAAGATCAGTTGTGGAGGAGTTGACAGTTCTTGATAAGCAAAGACAAGAGCTGCAGGGTAGAATATTACAGGTAATGTAGGAAAATACTTGCTTAGTTAATCAACCAGATTGGAATTTAGTTAATCAACTAAGTTCATATTTGTTGTAGTTGAATGTAGAGATATCAGAGTTCAATGAATCAAGAGAGAGGGAGACGCCTTTCGTTTAAGAACTCGAAACCAAGTTTAAAGAGCTGAGTCAGACCATTGCAGCTCATATCGAAAGGTCATGATGCCGTTCTTCAACTTTTGGGTTTTCTCAGGAGGGAAGTATTGCTGCATGAACAACTCAGCCAACTCATTCCATGTGGTGATAGATCTAGCCGGCTGTGAGAGAAGCCAATTCTTGGCTTTGTCCCGCAATGAAAACGGAAAGAGTCTTAAATGAATAGCATCATCTGAGACGTTCTGCATCTGGAAAGTAGTCAAAACCTCAAGAAAATTTTGGTGCCACGACCTTGGTTCAAGCAATACTAGGCTCGAGACCGCCACCTCCTGGATGGCCGCTGTAATTCAGCGGAGTGTCATCATCCGCCATTATGACGATTTTGTCGCCTTCTCAGCCTCCGCCCTCAAATGGAACCACCGGTTGCTCTATTGGAGTATCTAGTATCTCATAAACAAAACGAGACTTTCTAATCCTAATTCTATCACTCCTTCTCAAGTCACGCTCCTCATCTTCAGACTATTCAACAGAGGCACCTGGGTTTGAGGACATCAACCCGCAATAAAGAATAAATACAATTGCAGCAGGCGTATATATGATAAACCCAAAAAGCAATAAAATAAATAAATAATCCCAAAAATACATACATATATACACACCACCTATATACACATACAAATATATAAATACAAACAAGATAAATAATATGAACTAAAAATCAACAAAAAAAAAAGAATCTAACTATCCAAATTTCAAAATTAATAATTAGTTTGAATCCGAACAAATAAATTAAATAAATCAAATAAAGAAACAATCAAAGACATTTACAAACCAATGAATCCAATAAACAATCAATCTAATTTATCAACATCCAAATGAACAAATAATTAATAAAACAATTCTATTAGAAATAAATGAACAAATAAAGAATCAATACAGTATAAACAAGTATTCAAAAGCATGTACACCCGTCTCCAGAAACGGCACCAAAAACTTGGCGTGTGAGTATATATACATAATTTTTAAATGAATTTAACACACGATTGGTTTTAATATTTATAAAAATGGTTTACACCTTAACATTAGAACACACACAAAAGAACAAGTGTACCCTATATCATATATGTAGTAAAGCATAGATAGGAACCGGAAATTGATCATGAACGCGAGTGGATGCAATAGTACTAAAACGTTGTCCCCGATTTACCAGTAAGAGATAGTTGGAATATGTTTAAAATAAATAAATCTAAAGCACTAAATTAACATATGTAAGACTCCAAATACAAAATATATATGTAAATCTATTATATTAACAACCTAAGCATGTTAACTACATAATATATGTAACAAAGCCGCGAGATCAACATTCCCATTTCAGACAATTAGTATCCCTTTCGGGAATCTTAACATGACAACTGTTCGGAAAGCTAACACGATAAACACACGTTAACCACCTAAAATTGTTCATTAGCGAGCTATTGATATAATCTCATGCAAATCTTCTAAAGATAAGTTAGTCATTCGTTAAGAGTTTTCTAACCTCGCTAATCAAGGTAAGTAATACTTAATACACAATACCACCACCGAGACCAGCATAAAGTAGATCATATCACAAACTATTCTGTTTTACATACTTTGAACATAGATCTACTAAGATAGCCATTTTCACCAAAATAACTAACAAAGATAATCAACCGTGTCAAAGATCGGTAGCAACACCATTAAGCCGATTAAACCCTTTTTACGTGTAGATAAGCATTCCTAATCATTATTCGCCTAACTTTTACTAAACCAATAACAATTTCCAGTTTCATGGTGTGAGCACATTAACAAGTTAACTAGTTTACTAGTGAGCGATTAACTGAACGGTTTTTCAACATGTATCCGACTAACCAAAACACTAATCATCAAAGTTACACAAACATCATCACGAATCCAACAACAACGAAACATTTTTGCAATATGATCATCAAGATTAAATCATGAAAAACGCCAAAATCATAAATAAACGCGATTAACATACAAGCGATTGTTTAAACTATCAAATACTAATGTTTTTACCCATAGGTTACAATGACTAACATAAACATCACATACAAGCTTACAAAATCAAATTTGAATAAGAAACAAGTTCAATGATCAAACCATAGATAAGCTGAATGTGATGGATTGGATGATGATAATATGCTTTAATCAATTCCCGAGCTTGATATCAACATTCACAGCAGCTCTTCAGGTCCAGAAATCGCCATAGATCATAGAAAACTACCCAATATTTGATCAGAAGGTCTTCTGCCCTATTTTATAGAGTTTTCACTTTTGCACGGTCGTGCACTTTAATTTTGATCGTTACGTAATCAGTCGTGGGCCAGGCAAGTGGGTCAAGTGGATGATTTGACCAGATAAAGGTGGACGATCGTGCACTTAGTTCGTACGATCACGTAGTTCCGAGTGTCACTGAGAACACAAGTTGCATTTTGGTCGCACTGCCTGTGCTTCCTAGGATTTTGGCCCGCAAGACCGTGCACATGGTCCGCACAGTCGTTCTGATCTTGGATTACCGTGAACTTGGTTTAGAAGGTCCAGAATGTGCAGGAAGTGTCTGTTTGGTCCAGTTTCCGCCTGTTTCCTTCAACTTCATCTATGGGGCGTCTTTTAGGATCTGCAATATCAACATAACGAGGTTATGTACCAAATCTACGAAATTAAAGTCGAAAACGCGTAATTTGGGAGTTTAATCGGGGACTTAATATGTATATTTGATGTATATCAGAGCTTTATTTTCCTAGTAAAAACAAATAGGAATGATTAAGTAGCTTTAATTATCAATTTTAGCCTAGTTTTATCCTATTATTAGACTATTTATGCATGTTTATTAAATGTAAATGATGGCACATCAGATACCACCAACCAGTGGTGATCTATTCTATAATGTGATAGACTCAGAAAAAGTGTTTTCAAACAACGAGTTTCCTATAAAAAAGTGTTAATCAATCTTTAATAACTCAAATTTTTCAATCGGCTCCGGGTGAGAGCACAAAACAATAACTTTCTAATGTCACTGTTTAGAAAATTAATCCAGTGCCTAAAGGACATATCAAGAAGTAGTATGGTCAACCTAAATAGGTGAAACCACAATCTGCCCCTACAGAAAAACAACCATAATCAGCAGCATCAGTTTCATAAGAAGCAATCAGGTAAAAACAAGAATGTTACCAAAGGCAAGGAAATCAAGTTTGTGAAGTCTAGTGGAACTGATCAGGTGCAACAATTTGAAAATCAATCAAATTTAAAATATTTTGAACAAAATGACATCAAAGTTGGTGCACCTAGATCCCATGACCATGAAGCAAGTTCTTCAAGGTTTGGTAGTTCCAGACCCCGAATGGCTCAAACTAGTTCCAGATACGCACAACATGGACCTCAACAGTATAAAGATTGGAGGAGATGTTATGCTTGTCATCAAACTGGACATATCATTGCCAATTAACCATTTTTGCAAAGTATTGGGGAAAACATAACTGATACCCCCAGAAACAACAACACCATTCAATGTCAAGGATCACCACAAAAGGTTTTAAAGGTGTGTCCGAAAACAAAAAAAAAATAAACAAAAGGTTGTTGTTGAAATTGTCAAGTCTCCAATTAAAACCGGTCCTAGCTCAAAGTATGTTCCAAAGGTTTCAAAACCTACGGGAAACCCATGAACCGAAGCAAAGGCAAGCCAACCGGCAAAACCTAAGGCAAAGCCTCAAGTCCAACCAAAATTTGTCAAGCAAAAGCCACAAAAGGACAAGCAAGTACAGATTTGGAGACTAAAGGGTACTGGAACTTCATCTGAAGGATCATCTACTACAGGTCAAACATCAGCATAAAGTGTAAAGTTACTGCAACTACTCCTACACCATTGGGCGATTGGATCGAAGTTCCAATGCTTGATGTTCGTTGACGACCCAAGACCGTAAAGGCTTGGGTCCCCCTTTCGAACTAAACTTTAAATGTTTATGCAGGGTGTCATCTTAGGGCCTATTAGTAGTTTTTTAATTGTTGATAGTGGGGCATCCGCGCACATGACGGGTGACATGTCGCTCATTTTCAACATTAAAAATATTACTGGAGGGTATCTTGCTTTCACTGAAATAAAGGGGGGATATAAAAAAAGATGGATGTATGTCAAATGGGATCATGAGCTTTGATAAAATCAGTTATGTGAAGAAGATTGATCATAATCTTCTTAGCATATAATTTTTAGTACTTTTCAATGATAAAGCATGTTTCATGCTGAAATCTGGGTTCATGTAACCTGAGGAGTGGATAATGTTGTCTGCTCCAAGGGTCAACAACTTATATTTTTTTTGGATATGAGCCAAGCAATTACCAACTCTGGGACGCATCTACCTTTGTAAAAGGAATCAGTTGGTGAAAAGGGTTGGTGGATGGTGTCTCCGTGGAACATTTCTATTTAAATGATGTCTATGTCAGCTGTAAGAAAGGGAAGCAGAAGAAGAAATCTCATCCCAAGAACTTCGTCAATTCAATATCAACTTCGCTCGAAAGACTTCTTATAGATATGTTTGCACTCATGAAAAGTAAAAGCTATTGTGGAGATCTGTATTGTCTTTTAGTTACAAAGGATCATTCTAGATTCTCCTGGTTATTTGCATGAGGCTAAGTTGTCAAAAGCGCGCTAGGCGCGTGCCTTGGTACTAAGGCGCAATGCAGCGAGGGTTCACCGCCTGGTGGTGACATAGGCCACGAATTGGGCTTTTTTGAAAAGGCGAAGTTAGGAACTTGCTTGGAGCTGGGCGCAGGCGCATGAAATTGCACTAAACAGGCGAAGGAAGTACCTGAACAAAGGTCATAAATGAAAAATCGACTTGAAACTGAAAGTAGATGGGTAGATAGAGAAAGGAAGTACCTGGTATAGTCATTTAGAGCAGGTCTAAAGGATGAGGCTGGCATCTTCAGCAAACCCTAATTCTTGTTGAAAGATCGCATGGAGAAGGAGGAAGTAAAAACCCTAATTTTATTACATATCTATCACTTTTTAATTATGTCAATATTGGGCAAGGTTGGGCTGGCCTGGACACTTTCTTTTAACTTACAAAACTAAAACATGCGTTACTAAAAGACATGGGTGGCATGTGGCAAACTAATATATGTTTTATGTTTTCTATAAAAAGACCATTATTTATCATTATTAGTATTATTTTACATATTATAAAAATATATTATAACTACTATTATATTTGCATAAAATAGTGTTAAACTTAATTTTTATGCCTATCATATAATTTTTTTTATTTTATATTAATGCGGCTTATTTGAAAAAGCCCTCGCTTTTTTCGCGCCTTGCGCCTAGTCTCCGGGCAAGGCCTTTGCGCCTTACGCTTTTGACAACATAGATATGAGTCATAAAAGTGATACTTGTGGTTACTGACGATTATTCTAGATTCTCGTTGGTTAGGTCAACTGGGTCATCGCTGCATCATGTGATGCGGCATTATGCACTCATGTTTCATGCAATTTAAAACCAAAGTAGATTGTTTGAATTTTAGAGCCAGATATTGTTTGGGCCTTTTAAATTTCAACAAGCATCAAAATGAACATATGTGTTTGCAAAAAAGTAGCCAACTGCTCAAATTGATGTTTTCAAGGAGTCTTGAAATTGCCTAACTTAGGCTAAAATAAAATCTAGTACTTAATAAATTGATATATGTACAAATGTTATTGGTAGTGCTTATCTTGTAATCTCCATAGTACATATGGGTTTCTTCTAAGTTGGATGTTAAATCCACTTCTAAACATGACAAATGTTGTCATTTTCATCTTGGTGACTTACTTAGTTAGGAATCATGGTATCATATACGAAGTAGAAGCGGTTTATATATTTAACAAGAGGCGAGCATATACACATATATAATATGGTCCGATTAATAAATATTCCCAGTCAAGATCAAGGTTATACGTGTATAAACAAACAAATAATATAAACAACCATAGGGGGTTATGTAATCAACCTTTGACGACTACACCGAAATTGTGACACGCGGGTTACAACGAATCCTCGTTAGTAGGAAGTTCACAACCGAGCACGAACCAATCGAGTGCAACAACTTGCAACAAAGAAGGTGGTGGAGGTGATCGAACGGTGGCAGAGGGGAGGCGGCGGCTTAGGGTCCGCCGAAATCTCTAGAGGGAGAAAGAGGTGTTTATGTTTTATCAAAAGTGTAGCTAGGGTTTGCACCTTAAACCTTCTTTTATAAAATAAAATCTTACAACAGGCCCCCTTTCATTATATAATTATAACTCTTAATAATAATCTAATTAGTATTAAGTCCATCGAGTTCAAAAATTTATTATTTCATAAATAATAATTCACCTACACGTGAACTTATTTGATTCATTTACCAAAGTGTAACTTTTTGCATCCTACTAAGTTGGGTTACATTGATCTCGACTATAATTATGATCGGACATACTATATGTACGACAATCTCCCACTTGGATGATTTTAATTAAATGAGACAATGTGTACAGAGTTGGACGCCTACCTGCATCGCATTACTCCTAACACGGTATGACACTTTACAGTCGTCAACTAGTTCTTTGAGTTCAAGTTACACTTTACTGATCCAAATAGTATAGCCCTGATATTTCTATCAATAAGTCGCTTATGTGTAGAACATTTTTTGATCATAAGACATGGATCATTCATTCTTATATAGTGATCAACTGCTCTCCATTCTCGTCTTTAATTCAAAATGGTCTAACGAACTACCATTAGTCCGAGCGTGGCCACACGTTTATCCCAGTTTGAGTTAACAAGGGCGCTAGAATGTCTAAACTTCTAATCCTATAATAGTATTGAATTCCATCAGCATCATACAACTCCTACTTAACTTTGGATTTCTCCCAACGCTACCCGAATTACTACCCATGTTTGAGGACAGTGTTAGATAACTCAAAGAAAATCCTTGATTAATGTAGTGTAATATGTGCCTTAGGAAAAAGGACAGATTGAACATATCAATATCAAAACATCTCATGACGTAGATCCATGGAGATCGTTTTGAAGCGAGTTACATCCAATATCATTCCCTAGTGATATCTGTGAATTTCGATTCTCAAACCCTTGAATTATTCATCTCATGAATACAATCATCTCAATTCACCACAGTCTAACATTCAAATTCATTCCCATGAAATTTGATCGACTACAAATATTTTTGAATACTCTTATTTAAGGATTTAAACATACAAATAACGAACATAGTTAAAAAAATATTTAAATTTGCATTTAACCTATAAATCAAATTAATATTCAATGTAGCTGTTGTAGTTCAAAATAAAACATAAATACTAACTACAGATCATGCCCATTGTCTAGCAACTCTAAGCCCTATCTTTCTAGTTTGCTCCTCATGTTTAGCTTGAGGTAGAGGCTTAGTAAAGGAGTCATCCAGATTTAGATCTGTATGAACTTTGTTAATTACGATGTCTCCACGCTCTATTATCTCTCTAATATAGTGGAGTTTTCTAAATATATACCTTGTGGTTTGATGTGACCTTGGTTCCTTTGCAAGAGCAATGGCACCAATGTTGTCACACAGTATCTCGATCGGTTTCTTTATGTTAGGCACAACGCCGAGATCAGTGATGAACTTCTTTATCCAGGCAGCCTCCTTTGCAGTATCCGATGTAGCAGCGTATTTTGATTCGCAGGTGGATTAAGCAACCACACTTTGCTTAGAGCTCTTTCAAGTAACAGCCCCACCATTTAGAATGAAAACATATCCCGTCAGTGACCTTGAATTGTCACGATCAGTATGGAAGCTTGCGTCAGTATAACACTTAACTGACAGCTCCTCATCCAGTCCTCCATATATTAATAACATGTCCTTAGTCCTTCTCAAGTACTTATAGATGTTCTTCACGACTGCCCAATGACTCTCTCGTGGATTTTGTTGATATCTACTCGTCATGCTAAGAGCATACGAGACATCATGATAATACATAACATGGCATACATGATGGAACCAATAGCAGAAGCATATGGAACTCTATCCATTTTCTTCTTTTTCTCTTCAGTGTTTGCACACTGGTTGCGATTAAGAATCGTTCCATGTGCCATGGGCAAAAACCCCCATTTTTTAGTATTGCATTGAGAAGCGTCGAATGACCTTATCAATAAATGTACTTTGACTCAAACCTAATAACCGCTTTGATCTATCTATATAAATCTTAATTCCTAGAATATAAGCGGCTTCACCAAGATCTTTCATTGCGAAATATTTACCGAACCAAGCCTTAACATCTTTTAGCATAGGGATATTGTTTCCAATGATTAGTATGTCATCTACATACAGAATGAGAAAAGTGATATAGTTCCCACTAGATTTCTTGTAAACACATGGTTCATCTTCGTTCTTGATAAAACCAAACTCTTTGATTTTCTGATCAAAATGGAGATTCTAGCTATGAGACGCTTGCTTTAATCCATAGATGGATTTATTCAGCTTGCACATCCTATTAGAATTCGTTGGATCGACAAAACCTTCAGGTTGAACCATATAGACATCTTCAAGTAAGTGTCCATTAAGGAACAATGTTTTGACATCCATTTTCTATATCTCGTAGTTATAATACGTAGCAATGAAAAGTAGAATTCTATTAGACTTAAGCATGGCTACTGGCGAGAAAGCCTCCTCATAATCAATTCCTTGAGTCTGTGTAAAACCTTTTGCTACAAGCCTTGCTTTGTAGGTTTGCACATTCCCATCCTTGTCAGTCTTCTTCTTGAAGATCCATTTGTTTCCTATAGTCACACATTCGGTAGGAAGATCAACCAAATCCTAGACTTGTTATATTACACGGATTGCATCTCTTCATTCATGGCTTCTTGTCATCCCTTGGATTCTGAATCTAAGATTGCAGCTGTGTAAGTAGCGAGTTCAACTTCATCAATTATGAAGATATCATCATACCATTCAGGTGCACGACGATCCCTAATACTTCTTCGAATACTTGGTGTTTATGTTGTTTCTTGAGTCCTCTCAGGCTCAACTTCAACAACTTGATCAGTTACTTTTGGTTTTGTCTGAACAACTGGTTCAGTCTCTTGTGTTTCTCAAATTTCTTCAAGATCCACAAGGTTATCTATAAATCCCTCGTGCCAGAAGCTCTTCCTCCAAGAAAGTGCCTCTGCGTTTAGTGAAAATCTTATTTTCAGTGGGGTGGTAGAAAAGGTAACAGTTTTTTTAGCGATCCAACGAAAACCACTTTTTCGCCTCTAGGATCTAGTTTGTCGAAAGATTCTAGAGTGACATAAGCATTACATCCCCAGACCTTAAGATAGGATACTTTAGGTTTCTTTCCATGTCATATCTCATAAGGCGTTTTGTCAACCTTCTTTGTTGGAGCTATATTCACAAGTCTTGCGGCAGTTTCCAAAGCATAACTCCAAAAGGAGCGTGGAAGGGTTGTTCGATACATCATTGATCGAATTATATATAATAGAGTTCGATATCTCCACTCAGACACACCATTATGTTTTAGTGTTCCAGGTGGAGTGAGTTGTGAAACTATTCCACAATCCTTTAGATGGTCAATGAACTCCTAACTAAGATATTCACCGCCATGATCCGATCGAAGCATCTTAATGGTTCTATATAGCCGATTCTCTACTTCGTTTTGCTACTCCTTAAACTTTTCCAAAGTTTCATGTTTATGCTTCATAAAATAAAGAAAACCATATCTACTGAAATCATCAGTAAATGTAACAAAGTATCTTTCTCCATGTCTTGACATTGTTCTGAACGGACCACATACATCTGTATGTAAAAGTCCTAACAGATCATTAGCTCTTTCTCCAACATTTGAAAAATGTGCTTTTGTTAACTTTCCACTTAAGCATGACTCGCATTTGCCAAACGACTCTGAACCCTTGGAATCTAGGATTCTGGCAGTTTGGAGTTGCTTAACGCGGTTCTCGCTTATGTGACCAAGTCTACAATACCATATATACGTATCATTAAAGTCCAAATTATTACGTTTATGGGAGATGTTGCATAATATGTTATTGTTTTGTATTTATATCTCATAGATTCCATTGTTGGGTTTTGCATCAAAGTAGAATACATCATTAAAATAAGCAGAAATAAATTCACCATTAAAACGATAATTAAAACCTTGTCCACACAAAACAGAGACCGAAACAATATTTTTAGTTATCATATCCTCAAATTCCACTGTGGGGTTTATATCGCGAGGCGCGTGACACACCATGATCCCGATAGCCATAACTCATATAAATGACTCTAAATGCACAAACCATTTAGTTCGTTTGTAAAATACTGTTTAACAGTTTTTAATTCAAAAGTTTAAAGTAACACGGAAGCGTAAACCAAACAATAACAGTTTAAAACCATGCGCAAACAACGCTCCCAAAACCAATGTAAGCAAAATGATAGTTTGATAATGATTAATTCCCATGACACAATAATGCATGTCCTAGGGTACTCTGTACCTAGCATCTTGCAAAAGCATGCTAACATGTATCAACATAAAGTCGGTGAGTTCATAGTTTAAGTAAGCAAAAGTAAATTTTCCAAAGTTACAAACCAACCATCAGTTTCAATACTTGCCATTGGTAGATAACCCACTTAATGTAACTAAACAAAAGTAGTATTGGGAACATACAAAAGTTAATATGCCTTAGCACTAGTGTTTATCAACACTAGTAAGAAATGTGGTCAATAGTTCATGCATGTGACCTAAGCACATCAAGCAAGAGGTTGTTGCACAACCTAATAGTGCTATCAACTAATACCTCATTCGCAACCAGCAATCAACCCGATAAAGTAAGGACTTTAAAGTGATAGAGTGTTTCCGTTTAGTACAAAGGACAAAAGGTTGTGAAAATTGATAAAAACCCGATTCACAAAAGGAATCAACGTATCCCAGAAACCATGGATAAAATAGTAGTCCCAAATCGGACTAGAAAAGTAAAGTAAGATATCTCAAACCCGAGACGTATGCTTTTGAGAAAAGAGTAATTAAACTCACCTTAGAGTGCTGCTAATTAAAACAGCAAAAACCGCAAATGTGGAAGACAACCCATCTACCGATAACCTAGCGAATATAGAATTATGAGTGTTTGAACGCGGTTACACGTGTTGTTTATCCTAACCCATTGTACTCTTCAATGACCTAGGTGACATCTTATGAAAGTGGACTCGACACAAGTAAACCGTGTATGACCCGCTAAACCGTTGGTGATTAATTCATAGTGTAACATGTTAAGACTTTCCAACATAACAAGTTCACATTGCACATGACATACAATTAACCTATCATGTCAACTACATCACATAACATATGTATCATATACGCAAGTTCACATATGCAATTTCACAACTTATAACTCAAGAACACATTCAAATCATCACATAATCAATGTTTCTCAAACCTGTGTTTTCTGGACAGATTTTAGGTTACCAAAACCAATTTTTATAAAAGATCAAACCAACTTGTTAAGCTCTCAAAATTTTAAGCAACTCCCCGTAAGTTTACTTGTCACTCGACTATTTTTATTTCATGGCAAAAACTCGCTCAGATTTTATGAAAAATCGTTTAGTACAACTCCTTCATAAAAACGAGCTATTGACAGCAGTTTACAAAAAAAAATCATTAAAAATCATAGATTCATCCAAACGAGATTAAATTAATAGGAAAAGCTTGGAATCTCATGTATGTAGCTACTGTCCAAATTTTGTGTGTCTTGTTCTCATAGTTTGCCTCGATTTGGTACCGCTCTCGCGGCCCACACCGAAACAGTGCTTTCACATGCTAGCAAGAAAATGAACAAGCATCTGAAGCAAATGCAGACATTACATGAGCAGGTTTTGTTTCATTAGAACTACCATGTTTTGTAACTTGAATGGTTTTAGTTAGATGTGGAAATTTTGACATGTTTGCTTATGGCTGTGATTTATCTCAAACGGGACAAATTATGAGAAAATAGCTAAAATTGAACAGGTGAACTCAGCCAAAACTTTTAAATTCTAATTTAAAAAAGAAAATCTCGCAGTGAAACTGTAGGAGACACTAATACAGTTGCAAAAAGAAAAGGATGTCAAGTGTGAAGGGTATTCCAAAGAGAGAAAGAATGTAAGATCACAAGTAGAAGCTCTCATTGCAGAGGTATGTACGTTCAGAAATTCTTAAAAGAAAAGCATTTAAACAACTTATATTTTATCTCCGCGTTTTTTTTTAACATGTTAGGGGGACGTTGTTAATGAAAAGATGAATAAAGTGAAAGATTTATACTTCCTATAACTGAAAGCATTGTACTGTATGTTGTGAGCAGTTTCTCCAGTATTCAAATGCTACCAGGCACTTGCTATCTCGGATAAAAGCCAGAGCTTCAGAATGACCACTTGGGTCACGATGCTCGGTTCTTAATTTATGGCTTTTTTTGTTTAATGCTTTTTCATTAGGATGTTAAGACTTCGCATTAGTCTATTAAACTTGGAGCTTGAATAGCTTTTGTCAATCTTATAAGAAAATCTCAGAGATTGTTGGAACTTCATTAGTTTGTCAGTTAATGAATCACTTGCAAAATTGATACACGTCTGATTAAAAACCGATTTGTATGAGTACAAGTTATTCTATAAAAAGTTTCTTTGAAATGATCCAGAAGAAAACCGGGAAGTCAACCCTTGTGCCATATTTTCAGCATCTAGTTTGACATTTTGTCGTCCTGCGGTCAAATCTTTTTCACGATCCCATGGTTTCCAAGGATGTTGGCCTTCCCATTCTTCTTTCTGTTTTTCTTTGTCCGTCTTTGACTTCTTCTTTGACCGAACCCGAGTTGACTCTTGATGCTTTTCCACCAATGATTTTGACCTTTTCGCTTTATTGTATTGGTCCACCAATTCAGCATCAGCATTGCTTGTTTTCTTCTCTTGATCATTTGCAGCCAGCGCTGCAGCCTCGTTATATGCCTCCAGATAACTGTCAAGTGACAATTGATCACATGATACAAATTTAAATGTCTGCAGACTAAGACTAGTTCAAATTTTGGGGCTTTAAAATAACGGAAATTCAAACATTAGTTGAATTCTTATTACATAGGAATTTACATAATTTCTCATATCAACTTATGAAACAAAAATTGTCAAAATGTTCATATTGCTTCAGTTAAAATCTAAAAAATTTCCAATAAATAACCTATATAGATTAAATTTCTTAGGCATTAAGAACAAAGTGTTGGTGCTTAATTTTAGTTACTTTGACCAGTTACAGAAACACATATCCCGAATCGACCCTACCATAATCATGAAGTTTAGTGTCTAGAATCTAAACTCAAGCATACCCTAATTAACGGATGTGCATGAGAAATTTCATTTCTAGTTGTACAAAATTTCACAAAGACCTTGTAAATTTCACAGCCAAAAGAAGTAACAAAATAAAAATAAAAATGGTGCAGTGGTGATTGATTTGAGTAAGCAACTTTATAATCATAACGAAGTTGAAACAAATAGCAAAAGAGTATTTTAGGCATTATTCAAATATGGTGGAAGACAGTATGAGATGACATACTTCATTTTAGCTTTCTGGGCTCTGTCTGAAGGGGTGTCAGTCCAAGCACTAGTATCACCCCGCCCTTCTCTAGAAGTCCTGCTAAAACTTTTTGTGGATTGCTGTGTTGCCACACCAGGCTGACATAAAAGCATCAAATAAATTTCCATTTGCAAAATAAATATATTAACAAGTTAATAATCAAGAAAATATATGGTAAATATCAGTCCATAAAATAAGAACACTGAACTTCTGTTGAGAAAATATTTCCAAAAATGATTAAACAAAATTACAAAAATAAATAGACAAAGCATTTACAAGAAGCCTTACTTTTCTTTCAGGAGGAAGCGTTGTCATCCATTCATCTCTCTTTTTTTCTTCTTTTACATCCATATCTGCTAGAAGTGCATCGTCACCCTCCATAGATATACCTGAAAACAAGCATCATTGTATTCTTGTAATAAACTTTTAAAGAGCGTGCGTATCGAAATGCATTCATTACATAAACCGCTAGAACTGCATATGCACTTGTATGTAGTGCTTCAAAAATATAGTGGGAGAGAGAGGGGGCAGTTATCCGGTTACATAAACAGCTCATGGATCACAGTTAAAGCAATTATTTATGCATTGGACAACTGATATGATACCCGACCCGGGTCAGAACAGGTCGGGCCAATCTCAGATGCAGCTGGGCGACTAAATTGAGACAACAACGCCAAAAATTAAGAGGGAAAATTCAGGAGGGAAATTGGAAAAGGAGATAGTGGGACTGGGGGTAACAAAAAGGGAAATATCTGCTAGTGTTTACGTTTATTATGCTTTGTTCTTGTCTCAGTCTTTTTTTGCCTTGTCTTTTGTTTACCTAAATTAGCAAACTCATGTTTGTAATTGGAGATTAGGCTATCTCGAATCAGGGCACCTATCTTGTTCTTTTTATATCAATCAATAGAATTTCTGGTTCCTAACAAGGACCATCTCTCTAACCTCTTTTTAGATACCAATTCAAACCAGAACATTGAAAAATTTGATATAAAAACACAAGGTAAATAAATATAGGAATACACATGCAAAACAACCAAATAAAAGATTCACCTTGCAAACGCCTCCATTGTGCAGCTTCACGCATAGCTTTCAACTCCAACTACAAAAGGAAAACAACATTTAAAAGATTGAATAATAAGTGCTACGAATATTTTGCTAAAAACCAGATAGATATGTACCTTAAACCTTTCCTTTTCCTCCTTCTCGTCAATCTTGTCATCCATTGCTTTTCGCTGTAACAGAAAACACGGTTAGAAGAGTAATTAAGATCACAAAGTGTTCACTAAATATATAATAGTGACCTTCACAGGGTCTTGTAAATCCTTAAAAGCTTTATTCAACTTGATAAAAGCTTGGTGGGCTTCTGGATGAGGACATTTGTCAGGGTGAACCATAAGAGACAGCTTCCAATACCTAAAACAAATAAACATTAAGACTATAAAATCAGTAAGCACAAAAAGGCAAATGTTAATAGATATATACGAAAACCATTTTAAGTGACTATCCTATCTAAAAGAGTATTAAATTGTAAAAGAGAGACGACAAGCATGATTGCTTGCAACAATGTTTTACTAAAGCTTGCCTTTTCTTAATGCTGTCAGCTGCCATATTCCTATTGACTCCAACAACGTCGTATGGGTTATCAATCTCTGCCCCCATAATTCTTGTGACCTAATCAGATGAAATTCGAGAAGTTTATAAGCTACAGTCAGGATGTATACAATATACATCAAGATGAACAACAATATAAAACAAGATAAGTTAATTAATATGGTCTGAAACAATGAATCATCCAACCCATGGGATCTGCAACGATGATCAATTTCAAATATCCAATCTTAACTGTAATTATTTCCCTTTTAGCAAAGTTATTTGACTATTAAAACCTTGTGGAAAAGTAGTTATGCACAAACAAATTTTAAAGCAAAGAAAAACTTAGACCTCCTCAAAACGCTCTGCATCATTTGCAGATGCAGCCTCTTTGACTACAGCAGGAGGTGGAGGTCCAATAAATAGTTCATCATCTTCACCAATTTCAGCATCCCTACATTTGAATTAAGCTAATATTAAACGGATGTTGTAAAATTACACTTGATAAAAGTTATCAACAAGAAAACAGGTTTATTTAAAACATTCTACTAAATAAAAGATGGTACCATACCTTAACTCAGCCTCTGCTTCAGTTAACTTAGCTGCTGCAGCAAGCAATTCAGCAGATGGCATGGCAGGTCCAATAACCCTGAAAACTCATAACAGAATTTCATGAATCCAACCAACGTAAGAATAAACTTCTTTAAATCTATAGAAAAATGTACCTATTACCTTTTCTTAGGAGCTGGCATGTCATCTTGTGCGCATGTAGGATTAGAGCCACCATCATCAAGTTTAGGTTCCTCATTTGGTTGTTCAGCTGGTTCATGATTATCAATAACACTCGGACCTTGAGATTTTGATTTAGATATAACAGACCCAACAACCTCTAAAGTTGGAGGAACACCAGAAGGCAACAAAAAGACTAAGTTACCCTTTTCATTGAGATTCAAGGACAAGAACAGCTTTTTAAGATATTTTACTAATGACTTCTCAGATAAACCAGATATATCAACTGCTTGTCCATCATCAATCATCCGCAGAAGCTGAGAAAAAATCACCAGTTCAGTAAATCCGGAGAAACTTTTTTTTTTTAATTATTGTCCAAGACTTCTAGTTCAAGAAATTATCTTTCACGCCAGAGACTTAAGTCATGTGCAAATATATTATCTTATTTCCCGAAAACTATTGTAAACTAATGACCTAGACTTCTAGTTCAAGATTGTCACTGTCCTAATTATTCTATTCTAATACAGTAAAAAGATGTTTGTGTTTTGTAGAGGTAAGAACAAACAGATCTAGATTCTATAAAGCTTTCGGTATCATACTCAAGTGACCAACCTCTTATCAGCTCTACATCATGTGCTTTAGATCGATTCTAACATTCTAGTTTTGCTTAATTTCACCCCATCAACATTTTACATCCAAACGATAAGTTAAGCCAGCCAAAAACGCAACAGTTCAAATGCAAGACTTTTATCATCATCATTATCCATCACTACCAATCCAGAATCACCTAACAGTTAAGAAATCAAACAACTTTATCCTAAATGTTGCAAATATCATAGTCGAAGTCAAAGCACCTATCTGCATGTTACTCAACAATATTTAGGGAAGTGACAGTTCTCACAGAAAGGGGCTACCTTGCATTCTTGCTATAACCGTTCTTTAATTATAATTCAACAACGAGAAGTAACACTTAGCAACACAAACTATCATACTCCCAATCTCCATTAATTCCAACTCCAATACTATACATTTCTTATGGCCTTAAACCATAATACTTATTAGTGTTTCACTGTTTTGTTACACACTGAACACCAATAATACTTACCAATTATATTAAACTGATTAGTGTAAGCAACTACAAAGCATCAAATTCTACAATTGGTCAACATGAAACCCTATCAATTGCTAGTACCAAATAAAACCTATTTGTTCAACCTAGCTTCACAATTTCAGTTAATAACACAAAACAAATGGCATTCAACTAAACCTAGAAACCAGTACCTGTTCCAAATCATCAACCACAGCAGGAAACTCCTCCAATATAAACTTCAACACATCTACAGGATCACCATACTCCTCTATTTCAGAATCTGAATCCGAAACCCTAATTTTACCCTCTCGATTGGATCTACGGCTACTGCTCCCTCTCTTTCTATCTTTATCTCTCTTCTTTTTCTTCCGTTTCTCTCTCCTCTTCTCCTTCTCTCTCCGTCGATGCTTTCGGCTGCTTTTGTGACGCTTTGACGACGATTCGTCGTCGGTTTCTGATGAAGAAGGTGATGAAGATGATGATGGAGATGGAGAAGACGTTGAATCTTCCAAGTATCTACGCTTATTCTTCTTCGATGATGATTTACTTGAATGTTCACCCATTTGTTTGTTGGTTTGATTATTGTAGAGATTTTTTCTGGTATGTTTTTCAGGGGAGAGGAGAGCCGTTCAAAAACATATACGTTTTATTAGCTTAGCGCCGTAAACAAACCAAACGTTCACCAAATCGTTTGTGAAATATTTGGTGAGAAATTAGTTTGTATCCGTTCGTTTAACAAATGAACGAATACAAACATGAACAAAGGTTGTGTTCGTTCATTTATGTTTGTGTTTGATAGTTTATTAGGGTTTTTAACTTTTTATTTTCAATTCAAGTAACATTAAAACAAGATACGAAAGTTACATCACAATAGAAGGTAGACGGGCAAGAAGCTGCGCCACCAACTTTTCTGAATTGCGAACGCTAGTCTACCAAAGACAAATTCAAGTACTTTAACTTTTCCAATGGTAGAATATCTAATATATATTAATTTATCACATATTAATATTACTTTAAATATTTTAATTAACTGTTATTTTAGGTGTGTTAAACGATGATTTCAAGTTAAATATGATAATTTTGAGTTTTTACGAGACACTACGTGATCAAGAGTTTAAGATTATATCAAGTATATTTGGGTAATTAGATTAGTATATTTTGGGTAGACAATGTTCGTGATGAAATGTTTAAAATTTAAATGTGTTAGTTTTTGTTAGATTTTGTTAATTAATGCTTTTTTATGTTCGTTTAAGTTCATTTGTGTTTTTTTTTTGTATTCGCTTTTGTCCGATAACTAAATTTAACAAATGAACACAAACACGTTCATTTCCTTAATAACGGAGCACGAACAAAAACCTCATTCGATAATTGTTCATGAACAGTTAGTGAATACGATATTTCCTTAACAAACAAACACGAATAAAAAATCTTGTTCGGTAAGTGTTCATGAACAATTCGTGAACATGATATTTCCTTAACAAATAAACATGAACAAAAAAATCGTGTTCAGTAGGTGTTCATTTCCTTAATAACGGAGCACGAACAAAAACCTCATTCGATAATTGTTCATGAACAGTTAGTGAATACGATATTTCCTTAACAAACAAACACGAATAAAAAATCTTGTTCGGTAAGCGTATGAACAATTCTTAAACACAATATTTCCTTAACAAATAAACATGAACAGAAAAAACTTGTTCAGTAGGTGTTCATTTCCTTAATAAAGGAGCACGAACAAAAACCTCATTCGATAATTGTTCATGAACAGTTAGTGAATACGATATTTCCTTAACAAACACGAATAAAAAATCTTGTTCGGTAAGTGTTCATGAAGAAAAAAATCTTGTTTGGTAGGTGTTCAAGAACATTTCGTGAACACGTTATTCCTTAACAAACAAACACATACATAGTCAACAAGACTATGTTCATGTTCGTTTGCTTCATTTACGGCCCTACTTTACACCCTTTCTACCATTCTTCCTCAAGAAATAAAAAAACCTAAACAAAATTTCAAATATTGATTTAAATTTTTTTTATATCATTTGTGTAATAAATAACAAGGATTAACACAAGATTAGTGTTAAAACTTATGAACTTTAAAAAGATTGTAAGATGGAGAAGTAGAGAAATGTGTAACTTATGAAAGTATGTACATAACAAATGTTAAGATAGTAAGTGGCTTGAATACATGGAATACCATTAACTATGCCTTAGAATGTGAATTATAGGCTTAGAATGAGATGAAACACATCATATGATGAAATAAGTGGCCTAATATCGATTAGGAATTGAATGTGCTCTAATTCCCATGAAATTGATATTCGGAATGAAGGGCTAGTTCTTGCGAGGATTATTGCGTTAAACTAGTGCACATGAGTATGTTAAGGGCAATTTGACTTTTACAAAGTCAAACTAACCCAAATTAAGGTTTTGATGAAATAGTGTGTATAAACTCATAAGATGTGGTAGTCACTTGATATGATGACTAACTAGATTATTCGTGTGGGTATTATGAAGTTTGATCTTGTCAAGCTAGGTGAAAGCTTGGAAGGAACAGGTCAAATGAGCTAACCGGGTCAAGAAAGGCATGAAAAAAGATTATATTAAGAACATTTATGACTTAAAACCCGTGTAATTGTGTAACTGATTTAGTTACTAAGTTATTAGTAATAAAATGGT
Organism: Ambrosia x helenae; assembly: GCA_030844895.1. Taxonomy (NCBI): domain Eukaryota; kingdom Viridiplantae; phylum Streptophyta; class Magnoliopsida; order Asterales; family Asteraceae; genus Ambrosia; species Ambrosia x helenae. The sequence goes on from JAUTDX010000912.1 coordinate 63,978, forward strand.
AAATTACCTATCAAAGGGTAATATGAAATATTAGATTTATCCAGAGATAAATGGAAAATGGTAGGTATGATATATGGCACTTACGGGTAAGACATCACATGAATAATCTAGCGGAAGCTAGATACACAAATTAATGATTAAAGAGATAAAGGGGTCAAGTGGTGATGTTGTCACCATTTGAACCCGTTACATAATGCTTGTAAAGCAAGCCTTGTGATTAAAAATGTCAAACGGGTCAAGTGGTGATGGAGTTCCAAGTTGAACCCGGCACTTAATGCTTGTATATCAAGCATTAAGATCCAAAAGTAAAATGGGTCAAGTGTTGATGGGTCACCATTTGAACCTGGAAAATTTAATGCTCGTGTGGTTAAGTTTTACCTACAAGTAAGCATATCGGGAAGGGCATGTATGTTGATGTTCAATGTAAAGGAATTTGAGTGAAAACATTATAAGAAATGTTACTACCACTTGACAACTAACTTTGACCCGTTAAGAGTTGAATATAATAAGAATTAAATCTTTCAAGGAATATGATGTAGAAAAGAACTTAATGATCTGGGTTTGTTTTATGTGAAACGGGTTCATTATGCAAGGGTAAAAGCCAGTGTTTTCAAACCCGGACCGGACCGGCCGATCGGACTGGTTAGACCGGGAACCGAGCATGCATTGACCCGGTGGTTGGATAGGCGACCCGGCGGTCGGGACCGGGCAAAAAGGGGGTCGGACCGGGAATTTTATAATTTTTTGGAATTTTTTTTTTTTTTTGCCGGTTATTGGGACCGGTCGGACCAGTGACCCGGTGGGGGGGCGGTTCAACATCCAGTCCGGTTCTGAAAACATTGGTAAAAGCAACCTAAAGACCAAGGTTTTGGTTAAGAAAAGGATTGGAAATTTGGCTAAGTCCAAAAGGCATCAAATCTGGAAACTTTCCGGTGAAAACAGGCTCTTCGCGCCCCGCAGGGGATCCTTCGTGGTGCGCGACGCGTTCAAGGCGCGTTCAAGATATTTTTAAGTCCCCCGTGTACCGCGGGGGACTTGAACAAATCTCCCGTGGTATGTAGGGGAGCATCAGATCAAGATAAATTGTTTGTTTTGTTATATTTTAACCTATTAACCCAAATATTAATCGTTTTCGTGTGTATTGATGGTAGGTAAGGTAAAAGCGTAGCACCGGATGTAGAATTGGACAAAGCAAGGAACCGAACATCCTCGAACCGCAATCCCTTTGGGTGTATCTTAAAAAAGGAAACAACCCAGCATCCCTATGCAAGTCAACCTTTTAAAGCCTAATACTTTTATAGGTATGTAAACCATACGATATATGTAAAACACACCGTAGGATGTTTTAGAGACTACCTTGACTAAAAACCGAAGATAAAACACCTCAGATATTACGAACGTCACGCTAGTTGACTTCATCACAGAATCACCCAAATCCCTTATCAATTCCTTGAGACGAACCAACCGAATCAACTCATTGGAAATGGACGAATTGAATCAACCAGGTCAAGGAGTACCAAGCTCGCAAGCTGGAAGATTGGAACTCCATGGTTGTGGGGTGGCGGCACACGACGCTGGTGGTGGCCGAGAGGAGGGGGCCGCCCACCCTAGGATGGCGGCGGCGGTATTGCTTTGTGATGGTGATGGCATTTTCTTATTGTTGTTGAGAAAATGTTTTGATTAAAACACATTTATAATCAAAATGAATATCCATATTAAATCACCATAATGACTTGATTTGTATTTCCTTAAATGGAATACGTATTGCAGATCTAGTCAATGTTTTCACGACCGGATCGGATGTCGAATCGGACATCTTACCGTTCACTAGTCGGACCGGTTGGACCGGTTTCAACCGGATTTCAGAACCGGATGACACCATAATTAATTTACATTTATAGTTTAAAATATGTAAAGATATTGGTTAACTAAATTTATTTCCATACATAGTAATTGTTTATTATACTGTGTCCAGACCATAAGCCCAATAAAAAGAAAAGCCCAATTGTAACCCTATTTTATTACTACGTATGTCACTTTTTGTTTTGTGTCATAAGAACAGCCGCACGTAGATAATCGGTTTGGAACTTTCTCATCCATGATCTACACCTGCATAGAATAATGTTTTTGGAAAATAGAACTTTCGGCTGAAACTGTGTATCTATATTTCGCATAGATTGAAGAACGATTGTTGGATCTCAGAGTTACGTTGAAGCATGGTGTTCTCTGGTGTACCGAAATGGTTAAATACACAATTTCCGGTTGAACCTCCGAACCAAACCAACGGCGAACCACTAAACCGGTTCAGACCGGACGATTTTTTCTGAGGCTAACGATCTCATGGAACCGGACCGTCAAAATAGCCGAACTCCGGTCGGACCGGCCGGTCCGATCCGGTCTCCAAAACACTGGATCTAGTCTTTCAAGTTTTAGATTATTTATTAAGCTAAACCCTCTAATTACTCTTAATTAGATATTCACCACACCTTGACTTTTGCAATGAATTTTTATAAACAATAAGTTAATTATATATATTTTATTATCATATAATAAAACTCTACATCGTTTAACTCGTAAACGATAGAGTCAAGTATATTTATCGTCCAATAAATAAATCCTCCATATTCGTTTAACGCCTTAAATGAACAACTATTAATTATTCCAAATAATTAATCCACAATTCGTTTCTCCAAAACAATTAATTATGATTATTCCAAATAATCAATAAATAAATATTTCTCTAAATATATATCGCCGCTAATAATATGTCTTTTATGATATATTTAATCAATAAATATTATCATATGTTCGCACTCCAAAGTGTAACTCTTTAGATCGTACTTCGATGGTTACATTAAATAATCGATAATTGGACACCATTTCCAACATAAACAGAGCCACAAGGCCCTTTTGCCCTTCATCCGAAAGCCTCATCAAGTTGTCACATATAACCTTTGGCCGAGAGATAATATCTTCAACGAAACGACTCCTAAAGAAATTGAAAATTTCCTTCTTGACGATAGTCGGTTTCAATAACGCCTCTTGATAATAAGACCTGGGATACAATTAGAAGCTTTACGACTTTTGATAACGCCGTGAAAGAATTTAGAATTTTCGTCACCTTCAACCGCCCATCTAACCCGAGGCCTCTGTTTTAGATCTAAGTTTTTTTTTTGTCAATTCCTTAAAACCTTTTTACTTTAAGAAATAATCCATTCCTCCTCAATGGAAAACGACCTAACAAAACAAGCTCCTCTAATTTGACAGTTTTCGAATAGGCTAATGCCTCTTCCTCACTATCTTTCCTACTCGATAATTTCTTCCATTACTTGATTTAGACCGAATAAGGTCCACCATGAAAACCCCATTAGCACCACAATCACATAGAAGGGGGCGATGTTCCACGCCCCACGTCTACGTGGCGAGTATACCATCTCTCTGTAACGGGTGGGTGGGATCAGGGTGGGTCTATGGAATTGGAAGAGGGAGCCGGTAACGGAAGCGGAGCGCCAGAAGCTGCAAGAGATTGATGATCTGCTGCAAAATGTTGGCTTATCTGACTCATCGGATAGCTGGAAATGGCTACTGTAATCGGAAGGGGGGTATTTTCGGTAAAGTCGTGTAGGATCTTGTTGTCAAACTGTAGTCCCATTTTTTTCTATTTGATTGGACAAGTTGGGTACCAAAAAAAAGTTAATTTGTTGGCATGGAGGGCGGAACAAGGAAGACTAGCAACCAAAGACGGGCTTCTACGCAAAAACATCATCTATGGCACTGACACATACAAACTGTGTGAGGAAGAATCGGAATCGGCAACACACTTTTTCACTTGTTGTTTCATTGCTGCAAATCTTTGGAACAAAGTGAGTGAGTGGTGTAATATCCCACCTATATATGCCTTTTCTTTTCATGATCTATTGGGAATCCATAAAGCCAACGGGCTGGTTCGGGTGAAGAAAAAGGCAGTACAAACAGTTCTTACCACATGCTGGATCATATGGAAGGGAAGAAACGACAAAATTTTCAATGGGAAAAGGATAATGCTGGAACACTTGTTCAGCGACATCATAACTCTCTCATTTCTTGGGTCAGGAACCGGGGGAAACAACAGCAATTGGATTGGGACAAGTGGAAAAGATTCAAAATATAGGACAAGAGCATGCAATTGTATTGGCTATAACTTTTTGCTTCTATATAGCATCTTGCTAGTAGAAGCTTTTGTAAATATGTTGGGTGTGGAATAAAATTGAAATTTGCCGGTCAAAAAAAAAAAGCTAAGGTGGAAGTATTGAGCAAGATACATAGAGATTATAACTGTTATTATGTTGATTTACCATTTAATGACTGAGAGCAAATTAATGAGAATCACAGTATTTCATGAGAATCATGGTACTCAATGTTAAGTACACAAAAATCATGATTATCAATTTCTTATAATTTGTCTAATTAATTAGACTTTAGTTAAAAATTTAACGAGAAAATATTAGGCAAATACATGGGTATTTCTGTCGACAGTGATTTTTTCCCGTTGCGTTTGTCTGTCGTGGAATCGGTTGACCATTTGTTCACGGCTTGCGTTTTTGTTGTGGTTCTGTGGTAGCAGTGAAGAATAAGAATGAATGAAAGGAGTTGCGTTAGGCCCTCTTTAATACATTAAGAAAAGATGTTCACAGGGGCCAGAAAGACTCGGTCTCACATTGCTGCCTGGTGTAAGGTCTCCAATTTTTTTGCTTTTTCGTTCAAAGATCTTCTAGACTTCAAGAACCACTCGGGTTTGAATGGGAAACAAAAATAGATTCTGCACGGGCTAATAATTATCGGGTGTTGGAGCATTTGGAGAGCGAGGAATGATATCAAGTTCAACAACAAAGCTACGCAGATGGAAGACATTATTAGTGAAGTCAAATCTTGTGGTGTTTTGTGGGCAAAGAATAGAGCAAGCTTGATTCCCTTTCTTGGCCTAATTGGTGTAAATTTGTAATTATGTAGTTTTTGTTGTTTGTTTGTGGCCGCCTCGGTTTGAGGTTGGTTAATTTCTAATGTTTACTTTTCAAGAAAAAAACCGTGTTTATACATTGATTTATGATTAATTATTTAATGATCAAGAGCAAGCTAATGATAATCAAAGTTTTCAACACCAAATTAGTGAGTATCATGGACTCATGGTACATAATGTAATGTCCACAAAAATCATGATTGTCAATTTAAGATAGTTTGCATAATTTGACTTTAGTTATAAAGGTGAATAGGTCACATACCTAGCAACCCATAAGTACCCACACCACCATCCATTAGGATTGTGCCATTTCATTTAACCAAATTCAACCCAAATATAAGGGGCATTCACGTAGCTCAACCAACTACCATATTTTTTTATATTAAACAGTCAAGTGAGCGTTCCTATTGATAATATTTTGAAATCTCCAAGCAAGTTGTAGTACTTCCCAACATTATTCGCTTCACCAACTCAGGATGGTTGTGGCGGTGTAGCCGCCTGCGCCTAACCTACTAGTAATTACATCAACCCACAAGCTTGCGAGTTCTACACCCCCAACACCCTAAGGTTAAGGGAAAATATTGGGCAAAATATACAGAGAAATTATAAGTGTTTAATTGTTGATTTATGATCGTTCATCACACTTTTCATTACCAAACTAAAGGCAATCATGGTTCTCAACGCTAAGTACATGTAAAAAGGTATAGATCTATACTAATACAATACACAAATCTCAACCATACAAGACATTCATAACACAAAAATATAGCGACTGAAAACGGTGACAAAATTTATTATTACCAACCCAAAAATGTTCCCTGCCTCGAACCTTCGGCTAAAGAAACACAATATCCACTAATCTCAGTCGTTGGATAACAAATCACACGGATCATCATAATAGACGGTCTAGATTATTTCTTTCCACAAGACAGGCTTTTAGGCCCAATAGCAACACAAGCCTAAACATAATTCCTGCAATGAACAAAAGCCCAAACGTACAATACCCAACAACTTCATATGTCCAATAGCCCAGTTATACAAAGTGTCACAATTTACTTGTGTCACAATATTTATAAGTTAAACATTTGAATTAATTCTTTTCAACATGCTCCCTTATTCAAATATTAAACAAGTCTAACAAACCAAGCTACTCATAAAGAACCTTATGTTGAACAACATTCAGCCCCATAGTGAAAATATCAGCTATTTGTTTATCAGAAGTTGCTTTTAGTGCTTGAATTATACCATTAGAGATTTTGTCTTTGATAAAGTGTAAGTCTATCTCAAAATGTTTAGTTTTATCATGGAAAACAGGATTGGCAACTATAGACAATGCAGCCTTACTATCAATTTAAAGTTTGACAGGGAGACTAACATTAACTTTTAACTCTTTTAACAAGTTAATAAGCCAAATGATCTCACATGAGGCTGAACACATGGCTCTGTATTCAGCCTCAACACTAGATCTAGATATAATGCTTTGTTTTCTTACTTTTCCAAGATATCAAAGATCCTCCTAAGAATATATAATAGACTTCTTGGTGATCAAACATTTAGCCCAGTCTGAATCTACCTATGCACATAGATTAAACTGGTCTGTTTTTCTAAACAAAATGCGTTTACCAGGTGGCAACTTTAAGTACCTCAATAACCTAAGTGCAATCTTCAATTGAAACTTAGAAGGTTTGTGCATAAATTGGCTTAGAAACTGAACTGTGTAACTTATATCTAGTCTTGTTAAAGACAAGTATATAAGTTTTCCAATTAGTTTCTAAAAACCTGACACACTTTCTAATAACTCTGTTTCTTTTGAATTTTTTGCTGTTACAATGAAGCTTTGTTCTATTGGAGTATTAATTGGTTTACATCCCAAATAGCCAAACTCACTTAACAATTCAAGACAATATTTTCTTTGGGATAAACAGATACCTTGTTCAGAATAAAGTACCTCTATTCCTAGGAAATATTTTAGTTTTCCCAAATCTTTAATTTGAAATTTTGACTTAAGAAGTTCTTTAACATTAGTTATTTATGTTTCATTATTGCCTGTTCTATGTCATCAACATAGACTAATAACACAATAAACTTATTATCAACTGACTTATTTTCAAGACCACATCTAACTTTCCCTTCAACAACATAGTCATTAAAATGTTTTGGAAACGTAGACACTCTATCAGATTTTTTGATACTTCCCTCATATTGGGTCTGATTATAATTAACCAGTCCCACATCCTGGTTTCCCCTACTAGAACTCCTGCAACCTGGACTACCCCGGCTACTGACTGCTTTCTACCCCCTAGTTGTCTGGGAAGGAGTATCTAGTTGTAAACTATAGGACTAATTGAGACTCATTTAGTTCCCCTTCATCATTGGGAAGATTAGGACTCTTGTCATTTTCTAAACTTTGGTCATTGGTTTCAGTACTATCAAAGAAATTTAAGTGAAATATTTTTATCAATCATACTTGTTTCCTTGTCAACAAAGAGAGTTTGTTTAAAAGGATAGATTTCTTTATAAAACTTAACATCTCTAGAAAAAATACTTTTTTTAGACTCTAAACACCATAATTTGTATCCCTTTTTAAATTTGAATAGCCTAGTAAAACACATTTTTCAGATCTAATAGAAAGTTTATCAAGATCATTTAAGATAGTATTGAAACATAGACAACCAAAATTTTTAATATGACTAAGAGTTGGGGGGAACCCATACACTAACTCATAGGGACTCTTACCTAAAAGAACTGAAGAAGGAATCCTCTTAATCAAATAAGTGGCAGTTAGAACACTATCAGCCCAAAACCTAAGGGGTAAAACCTCTTTGAAACAAGAGAGCTCTGGCTGTGTTTAAAAGATGCGTATGCTTTCTCTCAGCAATCCCATTATGCTGAGGAGTATAGGCACAAGAGGTCTGGTGTATAACACCTTTAGAGTTACAGAAAGATTCCATTTGTTTATTAACAAACCATGTTCCATTATCACTCCTAAACATCTAATATGAGTTTTTAAACTATGTTTTTATTAACTCATAAAAAACCATTAAATTTTCAAAGACTTCTGTTTTGTTTTTTTTAGCATATAACACCAAACTAATCTTGAATAATCATCCACAACTGTTAGAAAGTACTTATAGCCTTCTCTACTAGTGACCTTGTAAGGGCCCCAAACATCAAGATGAATTAGATCACCTATTTGTTTGGATTTGTGATCACTAATAGGAAAGGGGACCCTCACCTGTTTAGCCTTGTGACATATATCACAAGGCTGTGAGTTCCTGTGTCATAAACTTAAGTCCTTTCTAAGTACAAGCCAATACTTGATTAGAGGGATGCCCTAGTTTTACTATGCCAAAGATTGGCATCATTTACACTACTAAAACAAGAACTATTGACACTCACACTTTTGCCAACAAAATAGAGACCATCACTCTGTTTACCAGTCACCGGGGATTCTCTTAGACTTGGAATCCTTAATATAATAATTTTCTTCATCAAATAACACACTTAGCTTATTATCTCTAGACAACTTGTGAATAGATAACAGGTTTTACACAATAATTAGGTATTAAGAACACATCATAAAGGACAACACCCTCAGCCAACTTAATATCTCCTATTTTAGTTACTTTGGCACTTGTCCCATTAGGATGTTTGATCTGAATATTGTACTAAGAAACTTCAACACAATTGACCATTTCT
>JAUTDX010000913.1:0-95336 GCA_030844895.1 Ambrosia x helenae
GGGAGGCGTAAAATCAACCACTCCACTCATCATCACCGCCTGTTTGGCCATTATCGCACATGCAAAATGATGTGCGATAGTGGAAGCAGTTTAATATAATGTATCAACAATGCTTCGAACAGTTGGTGATGAAGACAAAGCGCGTCTCCAGCCAACGCACCCATCGCTGGTTTCTTCAACGGGATAATTCACCCCCTAGGCAATTATTACCTCACAGTCACCCTTGACGACGGGATTCACTCACGCTCGGAGACGTGCACATTTCACGTCATCCCAGCCACCTCGTCATACGACATCTTGTTGGGCTGACAGGGCTTGGCCAACTTCAACAGCAACGCATCAACCCCCCCACCAAACCGTCGGTTTCCCGACACCAACGGGATTGCGTACATCCGAGGCAACCAAGAATGCCTCGCAACATCAACACCAGCACTGTCAAAACCTGTCCCAACAGAAGATGAAAAATGGGTTCTCCAACCCATCCTTCCCAGAACAAATGATCACCCTTGGGATCAACTCTGTCCGCCCAAGTGCGCATACACAAGCAACTGCTAGTGGCAAACAAAGACATCTTCGCCTGGCAGTCATCCGATATGATCAGCGTCCCAAGGGATGTGGCGGAACATCGCCTGAAGACTTAAAAAGACGCCTGACCAGTCGCGCAGAAAAAGCGCCCTCTACGGCCGGACAGAGTCAAAGCCATGAATGAACAGGTTGATGACCTACGCGAGGCAGGCATCATCCGACGGTGCAAACCACCAACATGGGTAGCAAAACCCAGTTATGGTCCCTCAAAAAGAACGGATCCTGGCGCATGTGCGTTGACTACAAGGATCTGAGTAAAGCATGCCCAAAGGACCACTATCCTTTGCCAGAATTCGATCTCAAGGTAGATTCCTTAGCACCATTTAAATTTAAATGCTTCCTCGATGCCTATCGAGGATATCATCAAATCCAAATGTCCTATGAAGATGAAGACAGAACCGCCTTCAGAACCGATTAGAGGGGTGTATTGCTACACCAAAATGCCATTCGGCCTCAAGAACGCAGGCACAACCTACCAACGCCTAATGGACCAAGCCTTCATAACCAAATCGGCGTCAACTTAGAAGTATACGTCGACGACCTGGTCATAAAAAGCCGGGAAGAAGACACCATGCTCCTAGACATACAGCGCACATTCGAACAACTGCGCAAAATAAAGATGAAACTCAACCCGAGCAAATGTTCCTTCGGCGCCAAAGAGGGCAAGTTTCTAGACGTCATCGTCACCAATGGAGGGTTCAAAACCCAATCCTAAAAAGGTACAAGCCATTCAGCGCATGCCATCTCCCAGCTCCATCAAAAGATGTACAACACTCATGGGCTGCCTGGTCGCCCTCAACCGCTTCTTGACAATTACGCATCAAAATCCTTTCCTTTTGTTCACACACTCCGCAATGTACTCAAAAAGACACAGTTCCGCTAGACCCCAGAAGCGGAAGTGGCCTTTCATGAAATGAACAGTGTTTGACTTACTTACCGACTCTCACAGTGCCTCTACCAGAGGAACCGCTAACATTATACCTATCCGCTTCTGAAAAGGCGATAGGTGCGGTACTACTGGTCGAGCGCAACAAAGTTCAGACACCAATTTACTACATCAGCCGCCACATTGGCAGACGCGGAGACAGATACTCCACAATAGAAAAACTTGTCCTAGCATTAGTCCATGCATCTAGGCGTCTTAGGCGTGCTTTCAAGGGCACCCAATACACGTCCTAACAGACTATCGTATAAACATTGTGCTCGCAAAACCAGAATTATCTGGCCGCCTAGCTAAATGGGCAATCGAACTTGGCGCACATACCATCATCTACAAGCCAAGACCAGCGATCAAAGGACAGGTCCTAGTGGGACTTCATCGCAGAAATCCTCGCAGAAAGTATCGAAGAATGTCAAGACGAGCAAGATCCGATACCTATCCCAGACTCTCGCATCACCTGGTCGTTATTCATGACGGAGCTTCAAATGACCAAGGCGCTGGAGCAGGCCTCAGGCTCGTCAGCCCTGACAACACAGAATTCACATATGTCGTGCGTTTAGAATTCCCAAGCACAAACAACGAGGCAGAGTATGAAGCTTTTCTAGCAGGACTGCGCCTGGCTGATAAGATTGGCGTAAGACATCTCAAAGCTCACACAGACTCAATGCTCATAGCTGGACACATCAACGGCATCTATGATGCCAAAGACCTAGTTATGGCACAATATGTCGATCAAGCCAAACTCCTCAATCAAAAAATTCACAACTTGCATGGTCACTCATATCAACCGAAGTGGAAACAAAGAAGCTGACGCTATCAGCAAAATGGCATCCACAGCTTGGCCACACATGGCCAAAGAGGTACGCATCGAAACTTTAGATCAACCATCAGTACCTATTCGACAGGTCAACGTAAACACAAACAGGCGTCGGTCATGGATGACCCCTATTCAAGCATATTTAGCAACATGCACCTTACCGCCCGAAAAGGCGGAAGCCGGAAAAATCCAGTACAAATCAGAACACTACCAACTCATGAATGGTGTCCTATATCGACGCTCCTATCTTGGCCTCCTCCTAAGATGCGTCGACTCCGCAAATGCCTCATTCCTTATCAAGGATATTCATGAAGGTATATGCGGTATACACGCGGGACCAAGGATGGTCGTCGCCAAAATAATGAATGCTGGATACTACTGGCCAGGAATGCACTAAGACGCCGTCAAAATCCTACGAACTTGCTTCAATTTCCAACTGCACGCGCCAAACACCTTGCGCCCAAAAAAGACCTTGTCCCAGTCACGGCAACTTGGCCATTTCAAAAATGGGCCATCGATCTGGTCGGGCCCATTCCCAATGGCCCCAGGAAAGATACAATACCTCATAGTCGTCGTCGACTACTTCACAAAATGGGTCGAGGCCAAGTCCTTAGCAACAATCAGCGCCGAACACGTTAAAAAGTTCATCTGGAAATTTATCATCTGCCGCTTCGGCCTACCTGTGGAAATAGTCACCGACAATGGAACTCAATTCGCAGACAAGAAAATCCAGGCATGGTTAACGCAAATGGGCGTCAACCAAATCTTCACATCAGTCGCCCACCCCCAAGGAAATGGACAGGTTGAGCGCATTAATAGATCACTGGTTGAAGGCATCAAGACGCGCCTGGGTTCCAAGCGAACAGGTTGGGTCGATGAACTGCCACACGTCTTGTGGGCACATCGCACCCTTACAAAAACAAGCACGGGGGAAACCCCGTTCAGCCTCACTTACGGCTCTGAAGTCATCATCCCCGCAGAAGTCAACTTCCCATCTCCACGAGCACTCAGCGCAGAACAAACAGACAATGATAGAGAGTTACGACTAAATCTAGACCTCCTGGACGAGAGACGCGAAATGGTAGCCATCCGCGAGGCAAATTACAAAAAACAGCTCGAGCGCTACTACAACTCAAAGGTCAAGAGATGTTCATTCGACATCGGGGATTACGTCCTAAGAGATAACAACGCCTCCCACTCAGAGCGCCCTGGAAAATTAGCGCCACCTGGGAAGGCCCCTACAAATTTCAATAGGTCTTAGGAAAAGGAGCATATGCATTAGAAAAGCTGGACGGAACACTCGTCCCACGATCATGGAATGTAGCGCAGTTGCGCATATGTTACTTGTAAATTCCTAAGCTTTGTGAATACATACATCAGTACCCTACATCTTGCCTATCACAGCGCAACTATTATTTTGGCTCTAGCATATGAAGTTAATTTACTCTTCATAGGTTAGACGCCAAATTTCTAGTCCAAACTTATGAAGCTAATTTTACTCTTCATAACGGACGCCCACTTTACTTACATTCATCCAACAAAGGGGGTAAACACCACAAGAAGGTTATATTCTATTTCATAAGCAAAACATATTTACATACACAAAAAATAACCTACTGGGGAGGCTCATAAGCCGTCCCCGAACTACCCAAACCACTTGCCTTCGCAGCAGCTTCAGCAGCCTTCCTTTCCGCGCGCTCGTGCTCGGCACGCTCAAACTCCTCCAACCAATGCTTAAAGCGCGCAATGGGATCGGGATCCGACAAGCATTGCCTAACAACTTGAAGAATAGGAAACTCCATCTTCTCCAGCTTCTCAAGCTCTCCCATCAGCACTTGCTCAGTATTTATATCCTGAAAGGGCTGCTCATCGACGGGAGCACCATCCTTAGCAGCTAAATACCCCTCAAGCCAGCCGTTGTGGACACCTGTGGTACGCGTAGCATCCACGACCTCCACCACCTGCTCGCCCTTCTTCGGCTTGTTCCAGCAACGATCAAAGACCTATAAACAAAAACAAAAGTCACAAAAAGAAAGACAAATACAAACCAAGACAAGCGATAAAGAAAGATGGAGACTTACGGCGGCTATCCCATCAGACATGTTCCACAAAGCCTTCTCGCAGTAAGACCTCTACGCATCCAGCATCAGAGTCTTCTCCAACTCCCAGGCTTCTTTCTCTTTAACCAGGGCGCCAACCTGACCCTCCTACTCAGAAAACACGAGTAGTGGCCCGCACCACGTCCTCGTCCTTTTTCTTCAACTGCCCCGCACATCAGCATATTTTGAGAAGACTGTTCCCAAGCCTTTTGCTTCTCAGCCGCCTCCACATCCTTCTGACACAAGTCAGACTCCAGTTGCCTGACCTGGTCAACCAACCTCTGCTTGGCACCCTCGAAAACCTCCTTCTCCTTTGCCAGGCGCTCCGCCTCGGTTTTCATGGCAGACGCCTCATCCAGAAAATCATCCTCCCGCGAAGCAACGCATACAAGTTCCCCAGAGATTGCGCCAAGTTCATGCATAACTCTGAGAATAGTGTACCGCGGTCCTGCGAACGATGATATATTCGCTCAGCCGGGGGAAGACAATAGTTCACAAACTCACGAAGGGGCTGAGGAAACGATAGCTATCAGTTATACGCCAACCAGGTGTATAGACTGGAGCGTCCAGTTTAAAGCCAGGCTCAATCATAGACGCCTTGGCCCCTTCTACTTTTTGAACTTGTGGCCCAGTAGAGCCACCTGCTTCACCACTCACCAATGTATTAACTGGGACATCACCCCCCCCCCCTCTAAGTCTACCACCATGGGCTCCGTCAGCGACCCACCAGCACCTAAAGAGGACGCCAGATTACCTTTTTCACTCTTCACGGCCACCATCGCCGCATGCTGCCTGAGCAACTCAGCTTAACGCTGGTCCTCCTCCTCCTTCAGTTTCTTCTCGGCCGCAAGACGGGCCGCCTCATGCTCTTTACGCTGCCTTTTCATGGCAGCCTCCCTAACACGTGCATCTTCCTCCTCCTTCTTCTTAAGGGCGGCAGCAGCAGCACGCTTATCTTCCTCCAGTTTTTTAAGCGCTTCAGAATTTGGCGCAACAACACCTTCAACAGACCCAGCTTGAGCCTTCAACCGCTCCTCTTCCAACAACTTTTTCCTTCACTCTTCCTGCACCTGCTTAACAGTAGCAGGAACAGCACCTACAAACAAGCAAATACTTATAAGTCAACCCTATGACATATAAAACAATTTCTTACCACTAAGTTTTTGGAGGGCCTTTTTCCCAAACGGTTCGCGCGCCGGCGGTTGAGTAAGATCAGGCCCGTCAAAGTGGGCTCCTCCACATTCACAGCCTCCGGTGCATCTTGTTGCATGGACTGAAAGTATTTGCGCTTCTGCACTACAAAGGAAATTTTGCTCAGACATAAGATACACCAACAAAGGATAAACCCACAATAGTCAAAGGTCGAACACGTTCCTTGACCAGTCGCACCACCTCCAGCACCACTAGCGCTCCTTGAACCGCCACCTTGAGGCGTTGTAGCTGACGCGCTAGATCCACCACCTACAGTACGACGCGTACGAGGGATTAGACTAGATGATGATCCACTCGATTCATCATCTGATAAAAATACATAATCAACACCGGTCGCCGTCCGCGCAGACAACAGCTCCGGGTTTACAAGAAAACCAACTTGAACAAGGTTCTCAGACGCACCTTCCATCTACGCAGGAATCAGGAAATTAACCTTCATCCTCTCCACACCCGATACCTCACCGTCCGGGACGGCAACATACGCCGTGCGCGACACCCGGGCAGCAAAAAAATCAAACAGACGCTCCCCTGCAACATAAGCACGCGTCAACAAAACAGAAAACAACGAAGAGAAAAAACAAAAGCAAGGAAGACGCAACACTTACCCTCCACCAACTGCATACCTCCGTCACCATGGGGCAAAACGTCATATCCGTCTCTGATCCCCAACCTGCTTACACCAATCAACCTCAACATCCCCTCGTCACACTTCTCCAAGTCGTCCAGACGAGTAGGATGAGCCACCAGAGCCTTGAACCACTCCTGCTCCTGAAAGTCCTTCATCACCTCAAAGGATGGCGCTTTCTGTCCAGGACGAAGCTCTAGGGTTGTCATCTCAGAAGGTATTGCCTCTTTCTTCAAGTAAAAGAAGCACCTCTTCCAATCTCGAAGGCTCTTCGGCGAGCTCTTCGGAACCACCAAAATAATCGCCTTCGACCTCTCCGTGAAGGAGATCCAGCCGGTTTCCTTCACCTCCAACTTATAAAAAATGTTGAAGTGTTCAAACGTCGGCTCCATCCTGAGAGCCCTGCAAGTTGCCTCGAAGTGCATTACCCTCATCACCCCAAAAGGGCTCATCTGAGAGATATGCATGCCATATCTCTGCAAAACCATGATTAGGAACTTCGAACATGGAAGCCTAAACAGGCTCTTTAAGAAGAAGGCCTCATACAGACATATCTTTCCCTCGGGACAATCAAGAGGCGTCTTGCCCTTCTCCGGCAACTCCGGTTCCCATTCCCGGAGAACATTGAACTTATGGAGAAGGGCTCTATATTTATCCTTGGACCACCCTATCTGGGCTTCCTTCATGGTCATCTCCGGCTTCTTATCTTCGGAAGACATTTTTTAAGGAAGAAAGAAATTTTGAGGAAAATTCTTTTTAAGTTTCTCGCCGAAATTTTTAGAGTTAACCGGAAATGATAAATATGGAAATGTAAAACTCCAAATGGCAACGAGGGACTCCTATTTATACCCATCGCATTTATTGCGATTGCAGAGAAAGCAATCATCACAGGCGAAAAAAACAGCAGCTGGGTCCACTCAGAAATTGCCACGTCAGCGCACCCACGTGATAGTCGTCACACGCGCCACGCGTGGCTCACTCGCCTGACGGTTAATATGCCATACAGCTGTCAACCCACTCTGATGCACGACACGTGTACGCCCACGTTCGAATTCTCTAACCAACAGCTGTCTAAATGAAGGCGATGACCGATACGTGTCCACACACGTTCAAACCCATCCTCACCAGCTGTCTACCTGCAACAAGGAAACGACACGTGGCAGACTACCAACTACTGCCTGCAGAACGTGTCAGAAACGTTCTCTGCACGGTATACGAACTGTCAGCCACGTCCTTT
Organism: Ambrosia x helenae; assembly: GCA_030844895.1. Lineage (NCBI taxonomy): Eukaryota > Viridiplantae > Streptophyta > Magnoliopsida > Asterales > Asteraceae > Ambrosia > Ambrosia x helenae. The sequence continues at coordinate 7,516 of JAUTDX010000913.1, forward strand.
CACCTACAAAACATTCCCGCCATTGATTTCACATGGAATTCAAAACGACAAATTCAATGCGTAATAACTACACTTCAGCAGACGCATAAGAAGACAAAAAGCCACCTTTTATTCCATCTCTGTTAAGCGCTCCAGACCAACAACGCCTGTTCATGCTTCGCGTCTACGCAGAAAACAAAAAGGTAAAACTTTTTCTTATGCTTCCATCACATGCGCTCAACGGTCTGGCACCTAATCTGGCGTCACACCTGCGCCAAAACAAAGAATTATGCATTTTTCTCATATCTTAAATGCGCTTAACGGTACGACGCCTAATATGGCGTCATCTCGGCGCAACCTCGAGAAACTTCATTTCTTCTTCTCTTCCAGACGTGTATCAAGGCAGAGCGCCTATACCACTGGATCTCTCATCCCGTCATACGCCCGCAGCTTGATCACTGCCGCGCGCACCAGTTGACGATGTTACAGAACTTACATGTACACTTTGTTACATGAAAACCCAGTGACGACTGGATGTAACTCAAAGTACACATGTAAAAACCCTTCAAAACTCCACAAACGAGTCCAGCACCCCCTTCTCAAAAAAGGCAGCACTGGACTGGGGGGACTTGAAGGGATATGGTACCAAAGCGTCAGCAAAAACCATATCAAAAGCTACAAACAATACTCCCATTTTTACGTAAACAAGGTCATTAGCGTCAGTCTGATTGACCCGCCCGTTTTACGTCAGCGCACAGACTTGCGTCTATCTAACGGATGACGCTTAGACACCCGCCCGTTTTACGTCAGCGAACAGCCTAGCATCCATCTAACGGATGACGCAGACTTAACCGCCCGGTTTACGTCAGCGGGACTGACACAATGTGAAGCTTCTTCAGCAAGATAGATGAAAAGTGCTCCAACATAACTTGCGCCGGTTTGAGATATGAGTTTGATTAGCTTAAATCTCTATGATCCATGGTACCTTGAAGACTAGATTTGGTGCAATCAAAATCTGAATATTATATTACAATAATATTACGTTGAGCAAAAAGTTGTGTTTGAAGCTTAGTTCTTTTGGCCACAGGTACAGAAAGGTTATAAATGTTCATGTCGTTTCAGGTTGCCTTCATCATTGACAGATATCTCTCCGATAATAGAAGAGTTATCTTCAAAATTGATGTAATGTATAAGTTTTAGAGTCAGTAAGCATTTAAAGAACTTGCACCGGCTTGAGATATGAGTTTGATTAGCTTAGATCTCTCTGATCCATGGTATCCACTTTCAACTGAATCTTTTTCTGATATACTCTATATCAACCGAAATTGAGTATCATCAATCTGGTATTAGTGGTTGGAAACTGTGATGACAAAGCTGGTGTGTGTTGAAACAAGGTATGGATATGGAGAACATGGAATGAGATGATTTCGATTTTCGTACAAAGATTCCATAAGTAAAAGTCAGTTGTTATCGGAGAGATAGATGTCAACGATTAAGGCAACATACTTGAAATCAATGGGAAGGTAAACAATTCCTGCTCATCTTGATGAATATCTTCGTCAATCTCCTTGATCCACGCTGAAGGGATATGGTACCAAAGCGTCAGCAAAAACCATATCACAAGCTACAAACAACACTCCCGTTTTTACGTAAACAGGGTCATTAGCGTCAGTCTGATTGACCCGCCCGTTTTACATCACGCACAGACTTGTGTCTATCTAACGGATGACGCTTAGACACCCGCCCATTTTACGTCAGCGAACAGCCTAGTGTCCATCTAACGGATGACGCAGACTTATCCGCCCGTTTTACATCAGCGAGACTGACACGCTGTGAATATTCTTCAGCAAGACAGACAAAGCTACACCAACAAGATTATAAAGATGCCTTATGGGGCAGCCTCGAGACACACACTCCAGCCCCAGACAACTGTTCTTGACGCTGCCAGCTGCCCGTCAGACCTTCCAGCCAATCAATGGATGCGCATTACGTGACCGTCTGAAAGGACGACGACGTGGCAGCTTCCCAGCCAAGATATCTTCTTGAAGACTTTGCATCCCTTCAACTTGTCTCTGGTTCTTCTAGAAGGAGATGATTACTCTCCGCCCTGCTACAGCCACTAGGCGGACACCACGCGTCCGCCGCCCACCAACGTCCAATTGACGGACGCCACGGTAACATCTCCCCTTTCCCCTCCTTTTTATCAAACCCACTTGCACTATTGGGCCTAGGGACTTGGTTCGGAAACCTAAAGACACCTCTACCTGGGCCGGGCCCCATCAAGGGTAGAGGACGGGTTGAGAAAGTCGTATATCGAGGTACTATAAAAGGAGAGCTTCTTCTCCTTTTGTTGGCCTCCGATATCCACGAACACTTTCACAGAAAAGACTACGAGCACATCATACTTTTCCAACCTTTGTTTATTTGCTAACATTTAGAGGCTCGGCTCTTCTAACTTGTTGTCTCTAAACATCCTTCGTCTTGTCCTTAGACCTATCACATTTTATAAACATACTTCTCTATAAAACCCTGTGGAATCACTACCAAGATTGACGCTGACCCGACAATCTAGGATCCGTGTTTCTTCATTGGCGCCATCCGTGGCCTTACCACAAATACTCTAATCAAAAGCTTTAAACAGCCAGGTCATTTATATTGAAATGACTACCTCACCCCCAAAAAACCACTCCCCTTCGGGAATAGTTCAAGACATAACCAACGAACCTAACTCACCACAACATCAGGACGTTGGCGATCAACACAATACCATACTTACCCCTCGTGGTATTGATTTCGACACTACTAACGTACCACCTACCCAGGAGGAAATCGACGAAATCAATAACGAATAGTACGAAAAACAAAAGAAAGCGCTAGACGCTCAACTAGAGCGTCGACGCCTTACAGGAAAAGCCATCATGGCTTCTACATCCAAAAGCGTCAAACAACCGATTGCTACCCGTCATGGGGGAGGTCAGAGGAAACCCGTTACTGACCAGGCCTATGCAGAGTACAACCGGTTTGATGACGAAGACTATGACGAAAGCTCCTGGGAGGACGAGGCCTCAAGACATTACCGGCGCACCCCTTATTATCATAGAGAACATCTCAACCACTTCAACAATGCCACAACCACCGACCTATCGCTTCCGTACAGGCCCACAGCGTTTGCGGACAAATCCAAATTCCCAAGACGTATCTCCCAAGCGCCCATACCACCAAGGCAGCGCCTACCAGCCAACGTCAAACTATACGACGGCCTTACAGACCCCGATGACCACCTCGGCAATTTCAACTAAGTCGGGGCCGTCATCGGATGGACCTTACCTGTCTGGTGCCACATGTTCGCCCAGACACTCTACGGAGCAGCCAGGGTATGGTTCGACAATCTTCTCGTTGGAAGCATCGACAGCTACGAACAGCTGATAAAATTTTCACTCCATTTCAGCCAGCAGCGTCGCGACAAACGCGACAAAAGTCAGATTCATCTCTGCAAGCGCAGAGACACTGAACCGCTCGAAGACTTCATCATGCGGTTCAACAAAGAAGCACTGCAGCTAGGAATCGGGGACGAGGCAACTCAAACCTCCTTCCTAGCAAACATCAACGATGACAATCTATAAAACACTTTCCAAGGCAAAGATGGTATCCCGAGTCTTGGGAAGACCAAATACCAAAACCAGCATGGGAGCTCAAGCAATAGTCGTAATCGCAACAACAATCGACCCTCCGTCTGGAGCCGGATCTCCGGCACCACTGACGAAGGAAGATATTCACCTTCTGGCGATGCTATAAATATCATCGGCAGCAAATAAACGCGCGACCAGCGCAATAGCGGCCGAGGAAACCAAGACTGGACACCATTGACAAAAACACCATCGCATGTGTTAGCCCAGGTCTTATCAACCGGCGAAGTCACATTCAAACTCCCAAAACCCATGGGAGCCAACCGCAAGAATGTCAACAACACCAAATACTGTGACTTCCACAAAGACATAGCTCATGACACGGACAACTACTACAGCCTCAAAATGGAGATAGAGGCTGCCCTCCGCTCGGGAAAGTTGACCAACCTCGTCAAACACGTGTGCGCAGGCGCACGCAAAAACAAAGACCCACCAAAACCAATCAAGGACATCAGAACACATCATGTCCACGGCGCATACTCAAGACAGTGTCATATGACACAACGCAACAAACGCAAGCTACAGCCAGCCAGCGCCGAAACCACGTCTACACAATCGGATGCAGGAAACAACAACAACTGGCGAGAAGCCCAAGTTGTCCTCCCCACAGTACCGGGAGGCTCAAAATCAACCACTCCAGTCATCATCACCGCCCTGTTTGGCCATTATCGCACATACAAAATGATGTGCTATAGTGGAAGCAATTTCGATATAATGTATCAACAATGCTTCGAACAGTTGGATAATGAAGACAAAGCGCGTCTCCAGCCAGACGCACCCATCGCTGGTTTCTTCAACGAGATATTTCACCCCTAGGCAAGTTTGACTTCACAGTCACCCTTGACGACGGGATTCACTCACGCTCGGAGACGTGCACATTTCACGTCATCCCAGCCACCTCGTCATACGACATCTTGTTGGGCCGACAGGGCTTGGCCAACTTCAACAGCAACGCATCAACCCCCCACCAAACCATCGGTTTCCCCGACACCAACGGGGATTGCGTACATCCAAGGCAACCAAGAATGCCTCGCAACATCAACACCAGCGCCACAAACACCATCGTCAAAACCTGCCCCAACAGAAGATGAAAAATGGGTTCTCAACCCATCCTTCCCAGAACAAATGATCACCCTGGGATCAACTCTGTCCTCCCAAGTGCGCATACACAAGCAACTGCTAGTGGCAAACAAAGACATCTTCGCCTGGCAGTCATCCGATATGATCAGCGTCCCAAGGGATGTGGCGGAACGTCGCCTGAACAATTACAAAGACGCCCGATCAGTCGCGCAGAAAAAGCGCCCTCTAGGGCCGGACAGAGTCAAAGCCATGAATGAACAGGTTGATGACCTACTCGAGGCAGGCATCATCCGACGGTGCAACCACCAAACATGGGTAGCAAACCCAGTTATGGTCCTCAAAAAGAACGGATCCTGGCGCATGTGCGTCGACTACAAGGATCTGAATAAAGCATGCCCAAAGGACCACTATCCCTTGCCAGAATTCGATCTCAAGGTAGATTCCTTAGCACCATTTAAATTTAAATGCTTCCTCGATGCCTATCGAGGATATCATCAAATCCAAATGGCCTATGAAAATGAAGACAGAACCACCTTCAGAACCGATAGAGGGGTGTATTGCTACACCAAAATGCCATTCGGCCTCAAGAACGCAGGCGCAACCTACCAACGCCTAATGGACCAAGCCTTCATAAACCAAATCGGCGTCAACTTAGAAGTATACGTCGACGACCTGGTCATAAAAAGCCGGGAAGAAGACACCATGCTCCTAGACATACAGCGCACATTCGAACAACTGCGTAAAATAAAGATGAAATTCAACCCGAGCAAATGTTCCTTCGGCGCCGAAGAGGGCAAGTTTCTAGGCGTCATCGTCACCAACGGAGGGTTCAAACCCAATCCTGAAAAGGTACAAGCCATTCAGCGCATGCCATCTCCAGCTCCATCAAAGACGTACAAACACTCATGGGCTGCCTGGTCGCCCTCAACCGCTTCTTGTCAAATTACGCATCAAAATCCTTTCCTTTTGTTCACACACTCCGCAATGTACTCAAAATCCTTTCCATTTGTTCACACACTCCGCAATGCCACGCCGGTCTAATTGCTAGTTGTATATATAAAACTTAATAAAAACAACAAACTAAAATTATTTGAGTGGTGGAGTGGCCTTTTGTTCACTTATGTGATCAAGGGTTCGATCCCCACTTCCAACATTTATGGTTGGATATTTTGCCAAGTGATGGTTGCGCATACTCTCTTCGAAGGGGTCAGGTTTGCTTTTGATGGCCCCCGGTTTTCTACTACCATGCATTACTCCAGAGAGGCTTGCCTCTTGTGGAGGGTACAACATCTGTCAAATGGCAGGTGGTGGAAAATTTTCCGGGTGGAAGCCTTAGTGCCCCTTATGCGCAGCCTCGACTCGCTTGTGGGTCGGCCACTCTCGCGTCAGCATGGGCCCGGTTAAGACAACATATTCTGACCGTTGTAGAGTGGCTAGGGGATCCCCTTCTAGAGGGTTGTGATGAACTCTGCCACAACATAGAAAATCACCTTCCAAAAAAAAGAAAATTTATATAAAAAATAAATAAATTATTATAAAAAAATTAAAAAGGGTTTACTATTTATAAGAGTTTTATTTTCGGTTTGATAAAGTTTGCTATTTTTAAAGAAGGTTGCGAGATAGCTTGTTGTCGTTTATTTGTCATCTTGATGTAAAATTACGTTTTTTTTGTGAAATCCAAAACGTTCAATTAATTATCATATATATATATATAGGGGAGGGTTATCTTGAGAACGCTAAATATCGCGAGAACCGTGAGAACAAATGAGAAAACCAATCAAAATCATTTTTTTTCATTACAAACCTAAATATAATCAAAATACAACATTAAAAAACGAATTTTCTTTCCAAATAATTCATCTTTTCTTGCAAAAACACTATCAAGTTAACTTTTTACACATGTGTAAATGAAACAGTTTACACATGTACAAACAGTAAATTTACACATGTGTAAAAACAATTTTTTTCCGTATACGTTTAAATTTTTACGCGTAAATTGTGTTTTTGGAATTATATTTTAATAAATAAAGATAAGTGTAAAAAGAATTTTTTGATTTGAATGGTTTTAGATGGCGTTCTCACGGTTCGCATGAAATATAGGTGTTCTCAAATTAACTTTCCCCTATATATATATATATATATATATATATATATATATATATATATATATTATTAAATTAAATATATATATATTAAAAGTTAAACTTCATGAATAGTGTTGCGAGCTGATTCACCTGTCACCCTCTTTAACTTCGTTGTGCTGCCACGTTGTGATGTTTATTACACGTGTTTTTTTTCCTTCTCTCTTGATATTTTGCGCTGCTTCTCTCGGCCATGGGTTTCATACTTTCCTTTGCGTCTCCCTGTTGGTATTTTGCACTGTTTGTCTCCAGCGACGTGTATGTGCCCGTGATGGCGGTGACGGATACCTTTGGGGGTTGCTCCGACCATGTATTGAGGTTTGTTTTCGGGTTAAGGGTGATGGTTAGGATTTCGTTGCCCAAATCTGTCGACCTCGAACCTTAGGTAGCGCGGCTGTGGTGGGGTTTCGCCGCTGGGTTATGGGTGGTTTGACCTCGAACCTTAGGTGGCGAGGCTGTAGTGGGTGGGGTTTCGCCACCAGAGGTCATTGTTGTTGTCGCCGATTCTATCTCTTGCTGAAAATTTTCTTCGATTAACATTTGTGGTATGCATCATTTAGTTGTTAACATTATTTAAATTCTAGAACTATTAGGAAAAATAACGTAAATGTAAGCATTAACTATCTTAATTGTAAAACTATTAGAAAGCTTTCACACACGGTGGACCTAAGACTAGGGAATCCTCTACTAAGGTCTGCAATGTGGATCTATAGGGCATATATAGGTTACTTTGATGATTAAGGTTGTGGCTTGTGCATCACATATTACAAACTTTATGCAAAACTTTTATAAATTATAAAACGAAAATAAACTTTCTATGCAAAATCCTTCTCCGCACCATGCGTAGAAGGTTCCTTACTGGTCTCGTGACGCGCGGAGAACTTAGCCAAAATTTGCGGAATTTCACCTCTTTTAGCCTCGCGAAGAGGCGGCCTAAACTCCAAGCGACGCGTAAGCGAGTTGTCTTCACAGCATACCACTCCATGGTCTCGGGTCTCCACCAATTGATTGAAATTATGATAAAAAAAAATTTCACATTACCTCTGAAATTTTTATCTAGATCTGCCATTGTACCTGTAAGTGTGTGTGGTCATGTTTTTTTTTTTTCGTCAAAACTGGGGATGATGATAATCAAGCATGTATATGATTTGATTTTTAATAATGTCTATGATTTGAATTTGTTAAAAAGTACTTTTATATATTTTGAAAAAAAAAATAGGGAAATGATAATCAAGCATTTACTATACGTGTATGTGTGTGTGGTCATGTTTTTTTTTATTTTATTTCAAAATAGGGGATGATGATAATAATCAACCATGTCTATAATTTGATTATTGATAGTGTCTATGATTTGAATTGCTAAAAAGTACTTATATCTTTTTTGAAAAAAAAAAACAGGGAATGATGATAATCAAGCATGGACTAATGAAAAGAAAAGCCATAGTCGAAACGGCCCGAACTGTGGCTAACAGAAAATTCGAGCTATTGATCAATAGTAGTCATGTACCACCCGCCTACGAATTCAATAGTGTGATGAGTGTACTTTTAAAATTGAAGTATGATGAAGATTGCATTCAAATCTTCAAGAGCATGAGAAGAAAGCCCATTGGTATTGACAATTATGTTCTTAATATGGCAATGAAGGCTTACTGTAGGACAAAACATGTTAGAGAAGCCTTTAGTTGTTTGGCTATAGGAATAAAAACTAGGATGCATGATGTTATAAGTTGTTCAACCCTCTTAGACGTGTTAATTGAAGAAAAAAGTTTCAAGACTTTGAATCTTTTATGAAGAATGTGGTGAAAAAAGAATGCAAACTTCAGATAGTTTTGCACAAAGGCTTTGCCAAGTCGGCGCCCAAAACAGCGATGCTTCACTGCAAAGAAATGGAAAGAAGTGAAGTTAAGCCGGATACATTCACCTATAACACGATAATGAGTTATTGATGACAGCTCATGGGACAATATTAATATTAAATGTCCTCATAAAGGAAACCAGTGCCATATATACGATGGCATCACACTTGCTCTTTCCATTTGTTTTTTTAGATCTTGAGTAACAAAAATCTAAGAACAAAATACCCAAAAGCTATGAATCAAACTTTAAAAGAACATAGATCTTTAATCATGTGCACCGTTGTGGATGATTGCTTGAGGACAAGCAGTAGTCTAAGTGTGGGGTATTGTGATAACTCACAGAATTAACATATAAAACAGGGATAAACAGTCCCAAAATAGGTCACAATTAGGCTTATATTAGTTATAATTGATGCTTAATTCGTTCCTATTTGATTATCTCAGGAAACTGGAGCTCCAAGACAGAAACAAAGGATTTTCGGGTGAAAACGAGCAAAAACTGAAGATTCCTAAAGATACCAGACTTGAAGCCTGTTCCCTGTATGTTTGGAAGACATCCCTTCTTGTGCTCTCTTGGGGCCGAACTCCAAACTTCTTCCAGAGATCTTGGGGTCTTGTGGGAGGCCTTCTGGCCATCCTAACATCCCTCAATGGTTAGGCCTCGTCCTACCTTGATCGGCTTGGCCAAGAAGAGGATCGTTGAGTAGTCATGCAATAAATATCGAGGGTCGTGATGATCAAGAGAGTTACATATCACTTGGAGGTGGATAGCTTGTCTATGAGCAGCCATGTTCTTGTGTTGATCATGTTTTATGGTTGTATCTTTCTATCATTACGAACCCATTTCGATTTGTAGACTTTTATTATTATTATTATTATTAGTTTATTTTTAGTTATTTGTGTTGTTATCTTCTTCTAATCCTTATTTGTTTATCTTTGTGACAGGTTTCCATTGATGGTAACTTAAATCTAAAATCAATATTAAATTATTAGGAAAACTCATGAGTGTACTCATAGTGTGTAATAACCCATGCACTTGTGAGCTCATCTGAAAATATAAAATAATTATTGATTAACTTAACTAAATAACTAGAAGTATAATCAGCTTCTGGTAGTCCCGAACTAGATCCAAGGCGAGGAAACCGGTAGTGAGACAGATCCTTCGGGCTTCTGATATCCGAACCGGGTTCTAAACAATGGCTTCTAAAGTTGATCAGATCTGAGTGACACATTTCTGGTACATACCAGATGATTGGATGATCTTCTTGGTAAAGAGAGGTTTCCCTACGGGCGCACCAGTAAACTTCGGATTGCACGCCTTTAGGATTATGTGCCACCTTTATCAAGGGTTTCATCCAGTTCGGGAGGTTAAGGGTTGGATAATTAAGTTATCATTGATTTAACCAACTTTATATTTAACTGATCATTAAATATTAAAATATCACATAAAAGATAAACAAATATTGGATTCTTTATCTAGTTACTTAGAAAAAATGACTTACTAGACAATTGAATTTGGTAAAATCAAAGGTTCCACTACATTTTTTAGAATATATTTTATTATTGAAAGAATACATAACCCATACTTACTACGTATATTCATTTTAAACGTGTCAAATAAGCTTGTAATGATATTATTAAACATCATATTTTTTTTATTTGTTTTAAAATATAAAAACTTAAGAAAAAACACAATATGTAAAATGGGTTATTGGTGTAGATATAGTTTCTTTGTGTTTTACTTTATTTTTAACTATTAAATTTTATAAGTTATAATTATGATATAAAACACCGAATATTCGTGGGTTGACGGAAACACGAGCCATTCAATTCGAATTTTTTAACTATTAAATTTTTGTTAGTAAATTAATATATTATAATTAAAAAAATTCAAAAACATAAATTTAGTTACAAAATCTTATGTCAATTTATGTTATAAGTTATAATTATGGTATAAAATACCTAACAAGTTTAATTTTTAGCATAAAATATATGGTAAAAAAATAAAACAAAATATAATATAGATGGTTAAATGGGTCAACTTTCCAACCCGCCCAGGTTAACCCGAACCCGACCCCTTTAGCTACACGGGTTCAGCCTGAAATTGACCTGAACCTTTTTAGACTAAACCTAAACCCGCAATCGTGTTAGGTTTGTATCATGTTCAGTGGCGAAGCTTGAAAATCCGAACCTGGGGGTCGGAAGTATATATCACTATAAAAAAAACTGGGGGGTCGAATCCGTATATACAAAAAAATTCTATACGAATACTATATAATCGGAACTTCTGAGCGAAAATTCGGGGGGGGGGGGGGGGTCGGCCGCCCCTCCCCGCCCCAAGGAAGCTACGCCACTGATCATGTTCTAATGTATTTCCAAACAGGGTTAGGATCAAATACACAAAACACTTTTTCTAGGAAGGGTGAGAAGGATTGTGATCCCTTGATCATATATTTGAAGGGTTAAGATTAGTTTTTTGAAAAAAATAAATAATAAATTAGAGGAAGGGCATAAAAGGAAAATAACATTTGTTGACTTTCCCTCTCCACATGCAATGCACATGTCAATTCCCCCCATCATTTTAAAACGTCTATAACTTTTTCATACGATATTATTTTTTCAAAAAAATTTCACCATATTAATGAGCGTTTTTTTATCTTTAATATGAGTACCACATTGCTACATTAAAATTGAAAAAAAAAAATCATGCTAAATGAGTTTTCTTCTCCGTTGTGTCTTCTGCTCGTTCATTGTGTTATAGTATACACGTGTGCTTTATAAATGTGTTATTTATGTTTTTTTAGTCTACACATGATTTAACTTTGTCCATTGTGTTTTTAGTATGCTTTTAATTGTGTTTTATGCAAATGAGTTTTGTATTTAGGTGTACATTGTGTTTTATTATGTTGTTCATTGTGTTTAAGTCTATTATTCATTGTGTTTTAGTCTTCTGTTCATTTTGTCTTAAATATGTCGTCCATTGTGTTTTATTAGACGTTTCATTGTGTTTTATACCCTATTGTTCATTGAATATTTAATTGGTACTCATTGTGTTTTACTTTATCTCCATTGTGTCTTACGCAACTGAGTTTTCAATTTTTTTTCAAAAGTATTCATTGTGTTTTAATCTTCTCTTCATTGTGTCTTTATTATGTCGTCCATTGTGTTTTACACAATTAGGTTGTTGACTTTTTTTTTCAAAAGTATTCATTGTGTTTTAGTTTTCTATTCATTGTGTTTTAGTTTTCTGTTCATTGTGTTTTAGTTTTCTGTTCATTGTGTCTTACGCAACTGGGTTTTCAACTTCTTTTTTTTTTCAAAAGTATTCATTGTGTTTTAATCTTCTATTAATTGTGTCTTTAGTATGTCGTCCGTTGTGTTTTACTAGACTCTTGATTATGTTTTATACCCTATATTTAATTGGTGCTCATTGTGTTTTACATTCCATTGTGTCTTACGCAAGTGGGTTTTTGAAAATTTTTTTCAAAAGTATAACAATATGGTACTTATATTAAAGATAAAAAGACGCTCAATTTTATGGTATAATTTTTTTTTAAAAAAAGACGACGTATAAAAAAGTTACAGACATTTAAAAATGAAGGTGAAAATGGCATGTGACTTGCATGTGCATATGTTTTTGACAAAATTACCCCTCATACTTGTTTAATCATTTAGACACATGTCATTTTCTAGTGGCTTTTCAGTATTCTCATTTTTTATAGCCTTTGTAGAATAACCCAACCCTTTCCAAACATTCTCATATTGAAAATTTAAACCAAATCCAAGTATGCAACAAATAATTAAACATTTTTTGTTTTATTTGTATTGAACTAAAACAGGATCCTTGAACAAACAAATAAGAGAAGGAAGACTCGTTGACGCGTAACTCGTAAGTTAACAATAACAAGCGCTAATAAGGCGCCATATACAACAACAAACAACCCATTAACCCAACCCAAACACTCTCTCTCTACTTTCTCTCTCTAGAACTGAAGCACCTTTGATTGATTCTTTCTTTCTTTCTTGTGGGGTTTTTTTTTATTTATTTATTTGATCATCACAATGGAAGTTGAAATCAATGTATCGGAGACCACTGATGATTCACTCCTAAACAAACCCAAACTCGATCAGGTATCGTTACACCTTCATTATGATCTATCTGTGTTTTTATTATTATTATTATTATTATTATTATTATTATTATTATTATTATTATTATTATTATTATTATTATTATTGCTGTGTGTGCGAGTGGATTGAAATTTGTTTTTTTTTTAAGTTCATGATTTAGTGTGATTGGATTGTTACTGTTTGTAGCTTGAATAGGAATTGATCGTTAATTTTATGCAAATTAATTATAGAATTTTGTTTTTTTTATTTTAATATTTTTTTTTTCTGAATTGTGTTAATTTGGTGATTGAATTATTAAGGAAATTAATGGCCGGAATTTTGATTTGTTTTCGCTCTGGTTTTGTTTGTCTTAATTGTGCTGATTTGATATTAGATCATTAGGTTTTTAAGCAATTTAATGGAAGGAATTTTGATTTTTGTTTATAAACTCGGTTAATTGGGTATTTAAGTTTAGCTATGTGATGTTTGTGTGTGGATTATATAGGTTCATGTGAACCTAATTTGTGCTTTAGTGTAATTGGATTGGATTACTACTGTTTGTAGCTAGAAAAAAATTGATGTTTACTTTTATACAAAAAAAAAAAAAAAAAAAAAAATAGGGTTCGGTTTTCTCTAAACTGTGTTATTTTGGTGATTAAGTTTATAAGCAAATCAATGGCAGGAGTTTTGATTCGTTTATAATTTGGTTCTGTTTTTCTAAACTGTGTTAATTGGATATTCAATTTTTTGAGGAAATCGGTGGCAGAAATTTTCTCATTGTTTTGTAATTCTCAGTTTTGTACTGGACCAATGAAACGGTCAATGTATTCAAGTTGTTGAACCAAGTGTTTTTGCAGAATGTCGTGAAGCCTAATAATGCATCAGACCATGGTGATGAAAACGAAGAAGAGGAGGAAGATATTGAGGATGATGATGATGGCATGGTTGAATTTGAGGATGATGATGACGGCGATTACTATATGTCTGAAAATTCGAAAGAAGATGACGAAGCACATTATCTGAGCATGCAAGCTCAGTTCGATAATGTTGATCTTCCCCCTGGAGTAGAAGCATCGTTTTCCTGGTTGGGTGATCCTCAACCCGTCGCAAGTGCTAAAGTCGTTGCTCCTTCTGTTGACACCCTTGATCATGAAATTCCAAATATCCCCTTCTACAAAAGTACTGACGTTGCATCAAGTAGCTCATCATCGGTTCGTCCAACCGTTATACCAACTTCTGCAGTTGAAAATGAAGATAAAGCCAATGAAGAAGTGAAGCAAAAGTTTGAAAACTTCAAGTCATTTGATATCGTTGATGATTATTCTGATCATCACTTTAATAATGCTGGTTTCCAAGGGCAACAGGTAACTTTTATGAACATTAAATAGCAATTTAATATACCAGAATGCTTTGTTAATAACAATGTTTTTGTTGAATTGTTTTTGGTTGTAGCCTCCTAGGACTTGGACAAAGAAAATACAAGATGAGTGGAAAATACTAGAGAAGGATTTACCAGGTTAGTACTATTCTACTTTTAAGCTAATTACCTAAAGCATTAATCACAAATAATAGAATGTTGTGATCAAAATCAATGCTGATAATATCTTTTAGTTATCACAACGGTTGTGTGCATATAATGTATATATGCGCACTAATTTTGACGTTGGGCAAAAGTAAAGTTGCACTAATTTTGACGTTATTTTACTAATTTCGTGAAAATAATGTTAAAAACAACGGACGGTAATCATGCATCATGTGGTGGCGTTGATAGCCAAAAGACAAGGGGCACATGCACCAATCGGGCTTGTTCCGATTGCTGAGTGTTATGTGCCTTATGTCCAAGGCTTGATACAAAACCACTATCGAGCCGGGGGTCTCACTGGAAGCAGCCTCTCTATTCCCATGGGGTAGAGGTAAGGCTGTCTAAATCTTACCCTCCTCAGACCCTACCTTAGCTTTGCTATTGGTGGGATGAACTGAGTATGATGATGATGATGATGAAATGTGCAAAATGTAAGTTCTAGTGAAACCTTACCCAAAACAAAAATATAGAATATTTGTTTGATTCTGAAATGAGTTAGCCATTTGCAGGTTATGATGTTAGTGGTGCCTAAATTTTGACCCGTTTCCTTATTTATGTTTTTGTAATCTCAAACTAGCTAAATAATAATAAAAAAATAGCCAATGGGTAATGGATCAGAATTCAGAAGAACTAAAAGTCGCCTAAAGTATATTTCCAATGCATACAACATCCTAAAGCATGTTATTAAAATATTTAGATTATTATTGTGGTAATATTCTTTTGTTATCACATAGATAATTCTTTATCAGAATGTGTGAAAAATGGAAGAAAACAGAGTTTTCAGGTCAACCCAGTCCAGACCTGCATGTTTTAACCTCACCCCGTATTGACCTATTTATTAAGTCTTTTGAATCTTCGTTAAATACTGTATTATAATTTTTGTTATGGTAACACGTAAGCATTTTCAGATTGGGATGTTACAGTCATACCCATTCTGTCGCCACTAGTTAAAAAAGAAGTTTGATGTCAGAAATTTTTGATACTTTTGACTTGAAAAGAGTTCAATCATAAAAGCTCTTTTATGCGTTGATCATCATGTAACTATGTGTTCTTTCAACAGATACTATATTTGTGAGGGTATATGAATCAAGAATGGATCTTTTGAGGGCTGTGATTGTAGGACCCGCAGGCACCCCGTATCATGATGGTCTTTTTGTGTTTGATGTTCACTTTCCCCCTACCTACCCAGACACGCCCCCGGTATGTATACATTCGTAGAAATTTCCCTGTTTTTGTTTGCAATAGACGGGTCAAAATAGGTTAACTATGTGTCGAATAATCTTAACTCTTCCTTTTATGGGTTTCAGATGGTTTACTATTACTCTGGTGGGCTCCGGCTAAACCCTAACTTGTATGATGATGGGAAAGTATGCCTTAGTCTTCTCAACACCTGGACGGGTCAGGGGAGTGAGAAATGGATGCCAAATAATTCAACTATGCTTCAAGTTTTGGTGTCGATTCAGGCCTTGATTTTGAACGATAAACCATTCTTTAATGAGCCTGGATATGATGATATGTATCCCGGAGTTGCTGGAGACAAGAAATCCAAGAGCTACAATGAAGATATCTTCATTTTATCGTTGAAAACGATGATATACACACTTCGGAGGCCTCCAAAGGTATCTTTTAACGTCTTTTTAATTAGCGTCAATACTATGAAAAGCAGTTTGCTTTCTCAATATTACATGGAATCTTTACTTTAAGAACTATCATTAAACGTTTAAACATTGTTTTATTGCAGTATTTTGAGGAACTTGTTGTTGGGCATTTTTGTAGCCGTGCACATGCTATTTTATCTGCATGTAGAGCTTATATGGAGGGTGTTGAAGTGGGTTCAACAATTGATGGTGAGCACCCAGTTGAGAAAAGTGGGTCAAAGCCGTTTAAGGCAGCCGTGGGTAGGATGATCAACGGTCTGGTCTCAAGCTTTAGTAGATCTGGTGCAACCAATTGTGACCAGTATCGTGTTGAAAACTAATATTTGTGTTATAAGTTGAAGGGATACTCGTAATCTAGGTGCACAAAATGGTAAATATATTTTGGACGGTGGAAAACATGTTGGATTCTCGAACGTAGGATTTTGATTTTGGTACGTTGATAAGTGATATCATAGACTTATTGTTGATATTCTTTATATCAACAAATATATTAGTAATCTAACCCAAATTTACTTGTTTTCCTATAAATGATTGAATTCATATGTTACCAAATCAATCAAACTCAAGGTTTGGAACCTAAGATTGGTGGTATAAACAGAGCCTTGTCATTTTCTTATATTTGGAATATGTAATATGTATGCACATTATATGCATCCATCTTTGTTTCAAATCAAACAGTATCGTTAATCTGCTAAAATGGCGGGTCCAGATTGCCAACACAGCTAGCAGGTTTTCTATTTCAGAAACCGTGATTAATGGTTTGACTTGTCAAAACCGACCAAACTATGCCATCGTCGGCCTGTTTAATTTCATGGATTAATTACATATATTCCCCTATTTTCAACTATAATTACATATATACCCAACCCAAAATTTAAATTACATATATCCCCCTTCAAAACTTCATAAATTACATATATACCCATTCTATTAAAAGTGCATTGGAAAATAACTATTTTACCCTAATTCTTTTACTAATAAACTATATTCACGACAAGTCATACAACACATTCCTTGCATCCTACAACTTATATCCCATACGATCTTTCCAACTTAATAATTTATGAACACCAAGAACATGTAACATGCAAAATGTTTCCATGCATCCTACAACTTCATTTCACCGAAACGAGGGTTCTAACACTCTTACATAATCATTACTAAGCCCTCATATCATTACATTCATCATAACATGTAATGATATGAGGTGCTTAATAATAGAATGGGTGTATTTGATATTTTTAGCTTTTGGGAAGGGGAAACATGTAAATAAAATTTTGACATGGGTATATATGTAATTTATGAAGTTTGGAGGGAGATATATGTAATTGCCCCTAATTTCATTATTGACGGTTTATTGGTTTGAAACTTAAAATCAACTGTATAACCGAACTTGTGAGTTTTCCTTCATATTTGTAACTAATTCTTATCTGCAAGTATATGATTATGTATGTAATTTGAAACTTTTAATAACAAAAATATCAATTCAAGCGGTTAAAACCGACCCGTAAACCCATTAAAACTGGCTGGTTGTCGTTTTCAGAAAACATGATCAACGGTTTGACACAAACTTTTTTTTTTTTTTTTTGTCAAAACCGACTGAACAGTACAATGAGCACATCTAAAAGATTAAAACTATCAACAAAAAAGTAGAAATCATTCTCCCAACGCGACAAACCGGACATGATAAAATAACTACTCAGTTGAATAAGAACAGAAGTTTCAAGATATCAGGGTGGTAAATGTCAACTAGACTGCACAAAATCAATATAGCCTATGTTCTTCAGGACTGCACTTTTCACCAAAGTTAAGAGAGCACTGGTATAGACAAAAGACGACAAACTCGCTACGCTATCTTCTACTTCCCCCTCATGTAAAACCGATAACCTGTAAAACATGTCAAAGTTCAGCCGATTAATTTCATTATCTTAAGGTGTATTTTCAATTCATAAATCACTAGAATATTACTGAAAGAGTAAACAAATTGATAATCACCCTTTGTTCGTTATTTTAAAAGAAGAAGACAACACAAAAAAAAAAAAAAAAACTGGACAGGTCGACCCAACCCATTTGGACCCGTACCAAAGTATAGTTGTTTGGTCCAAACCCGCCTGCACAATTACTTTTTTCTTGAAGTTAGATACACAAATAATACAACAGGTTTTGCTTTCTTACCAAAGAAACCAAAACAGGGCAGCACTTGTTAATCTGGCACTTTACAATGTCTATATAATCCCAAACAACAGATACCTGCAATAAACAGATTAGATTATCACATTGACCATAGAAGTTTTATAATTTTATTCAATGCGCTAATTCTATAATATTTAAGAAAAAATAGGCAGGTTAGCGCAACCTGAAACAACCTGTATTTGAAACTTACATGTTTTGACTGTATGAAAGAGCTACCTGTTACCCATCCCCGACCGCCCACCCATTTTATGATCTACAATTACAAGTGATACCATACACATATACATTAAAGCTGTGAAAAATGAATTATGTCAAAGTTGCTTTTCAACTTTAGATTCAGAAAGGATCTTGCATATCAGCAATAAACAAATTAGATTATGACTTTGACCATAGAAGTTTTATAATTTGATTCAATGTGCAAATTCTATAATACTCAAGAAAAAATTGGTGGGTCGGCACGACGCGAAATAATCAGTATTTGAAAGTTACATGTTTAGACCATAGAAGTTTTTTATTATTTTATTCAATGTGCTAATTATATAACTTAAGAAAAAATTGGCGGGTTGGCCCGACCCAAAACAACCTGTATTTGTAATTACATGTTTTGACCATTGAAGTCTTATTATTTCTTTAATGAGCTAATTCTATAATATTCAAGAAAAAATGGCGGGTTAGCCCGACCCAAAACAACCTGTATTTAAAAGTTGCATGTTTTGACCATATGAAAGAATTACCAGTTACCCATCCGACCCGTCCGCCCATTTTACCGCCTGTACAAATTACAAGTGATATTTAAAGCATAACTATACAAATATACATTAAGGCTGTGGAAGATGATTTACCTCAAAATTGCTTTTCGACTTTAGGTTTCTTTTTAGAAAGGATCTTGCATGCCTGCAATAAACAAATTAGATTATTACATTGGCCATAAAAGTTTTATAATTTTATTCAATGTGCTAATTCTAAAATATTCAAGAAGCAATTAGCGGGTTGGCCCGACCCGAAACAACCTGTATTTGGAAGTTACGTGTTTTGACCATATGAATGAGTTACCTGTTACCCATCTGACCCGCCCGCCCCATTTTACCACGTCTACAAGTTACAAGTGATAGTTTAAAGCATAACCGTACACATATACATTCAGGCTGTGAAAGATGATTTACCTCAAAATTGCTTTTCGACTTTAGATTTCTTTCCAGAAAGGATCTTGAAAATCTGCAAGCCCCTACTAAACGCGTCATTGAATAAAATTCGGGTTTGCATAGACTGGAAACCAGGCATCCAAGACAAAAACGCCACTGGAATCATAATAATCACTCCAAACATGATGTCATACAGCCGGGCCACTGAAACAACCGTACCCCAGATCCAAGTATTCTTTAAAACAGGTCTGAATACTTGTGCGATCAACAGAAAACCCCAGCCCGTTGGAACAAACGCCAGCAGACTAGTGAACAAATCAAGAAACTCGAACTCTGTGAACTGAATCATGGCAGCGATTATAAGAGACCCGAGAATGATAACGAGAAACTGGACAAGCCGGTAGTATATATGATCCTTAGCAGCAAAATTTTCACGTGCGTATGCAACAATCGAATAAATTCCAAGGGCAACAATTATGTAGATCCAAGAAAGTAAGTAGACAGCAATACTTTTGCTACCAGCTGCAATACCCAATTGGTAAACGATCCCATATTGGAAAAAGAAGAAGCGCAAATCCAAAATAATTTCAAATATTTTCCCGAAAAGACCAGTTGTTCTTAAGTGCTCTTGTTCTTCATTCCACCATGCTTCCCAACTCTCGTCTGATTTTGCAAAAACGCCTCCTCGAAACCAAATCCAGTCCATGAAATCGTCAAAATCATAAACAGTTTTCAGCCAATCGAAACCGGAAGGATTGAACACAAACGGCGCCATTATCCAGGAAAAGACCAGAAACCAGCTGGAAATGGTCAATGCTATGTAAGTAAACGTTCCTTTCGCAACCGGGCTGTAGCCTGCATAAATTGTGAGTATCAACCCGAGTTCAATCGCCTTTACAAAATGCGAGCGGGCATAAAGTCGGTAATTCTCAGCAAATTTCTTGTGTTCTACAACAAAACCTCGACCTGTGGCCCGGTATTTTGCCCCACCATGAAGAATTGTTCGACCAAAGTAATGAGCTCGAGTACCCAATGAGAAAGTGAAGAAAACAGATGATAATTGTAGCTGCATTGTGATAAAATCCCAAATGGCAGCAAGAAACCCGAGCTCCAGTGAGTTTTCGACTATCATCGGTAATGCGGTAAAAAGCCCGAGTTGCACAATGAACTGTTGGTTCAGAATCGTGCCCAATGCTCGGTTGGTATTAGCATTTTTTGAAACTGAACTCTCGACCCCACTCAACGCCATATACAATCGACCCCACAAGAAAATGTAAACGGTTAATGAAATCATCAAAGTATTGAAAAAGAACCCAACAGTCGTGTAGTAAAACGAAAGCATTCTAAAGAAATCGAGCCTGTGACCCAAACGGTACACATCTCTGCTTAAAACCTGCTCTCCGTTTCCGCTCGCAACTTTAGCTTCAAACATCGATACTTGATTTAAACCCACATCTCTTCCTTTCCCAACTTGAATATACTCATGGTGGGTCACATTACCGCCTCGCAAAGTGCAGTTAAAACCTGCAAATATGTCTTCACTTAAGTTGATCAATCTCGAAGCTTTACTAATCCCGCCACGGGTCAAGAACCAAAACCGGTCAAACACATCTGGATGACCGTAATGCAACCGGATTTTTAACGGGTTGGCTAAAACCCGTTGACCCAGTGTCACAAAGCTTGTTTCTTGGGCTGACATAAACCAAGCTAGCGAAGAAACCGAGCCAGTGAAGATATTTTCCCGAACACCTAAAATAGTTGGCTTACGAATACCATAATAGCTTCGATATTCCTCCAGTAAGTTCCTCATTTTCAGTGCTTCTTCGAAATAATTGTCCTGATTCATGTCGATTGTTTGGACCGCATCTCCACGAGTGAAAATCATGGCATGATTTTGATTCTCGGGTTTTCCTTCTCCAAGCTTTAACGGGCCAGGCAACTTGACCCGATAAATCTCAACTTCTTTTCCCAGTTCTTGATCATACTTCACTAGAACAGAATAATACTCCGATACGCTCTGTGACACCACCACCTCATCAACATACGCAACACGAAGAGCTTCGTTGTTTTTCATTAAATACAAAATCTCATCTGCGTGTGGATCTTTTTTCGCCTTTTGAGTCCCGTAAATCTGACACGCAACTACATACGTAAATTTCATCAAAGCAGTTCCGTATTCATGGCCTTTAAACAAAGTACTAACTGTACTGTTGGCTCTACTTATCCCCCGTGCAGCTGTTGTACCACCACCATCGCTGCCACCACGTCTCATAGACATGAGTTCCATTGACCCTTCACGAATGTCCACCTCAGCAGCCGAATCAAGAAAAGCGAGCATTTTCAAAGCCCGATAATAATACATCATTCCCCTAACCGTACGAGCCAGTGTTTGACCTCTATATGACGCCCAAAGTCTAAGCTCCCGAAGTTTGACTGTCCACAATTCATCATCTGCCTTCATTCCTTCGCGTTTCATTCGTTCCAAAAAGTTTTTCCATTCATCAGCATAAATCGTCTGCAGATAATAAAGAGTCGAAACACCATCTTCATTCTCAGTTCTAAGCTGTTCTTTGTTATACACAACTTCTTCATTGTAGTAAGGTGTTAGAACGCTAAACGCCATCATCTTTTCGACATGTGGAGCATGCGGCATGTTCATAAACAACGAGTTGCTAAAAAAAGCTATTCTTCGTCTAGCTTCAAGATTCACAGGAACGTTATTCATTGCATCATGAGACGTAAGAATCGTGTGTAACCGTCTTGCTTGTCTATAGAAAATCTCACTTTCTGAACCGGGTAACTCAACAGCAGTTTCAAAAAGCAGCCCACCATCGGAAACAGGCCTATGCGGGGCTAAACCGTCTTCTTTTAACTGATCCATGTTCCTTTTATCTTTAAAGAAATCCCGTGTTGCAACCTCATACAACGCCTGTAACGCATTCACCACTTTGTTAACGTTTTTCTCGGGCTTTATTAACAGACCCACAAGTTTGATCAGCTGTGAATGAATCCTGGGAAGCATTACCATGTTAAAAGTTTTTGTAAACTTTTCTATTTCAATCGAATTATCGATTTCTTGAAAGAACGTAGCGATGATGGAATGCTCGGGTGTGTTGAGCTTTACTATCGTGAGCAGCAAGTGTTTTACGCTCTCGTAAGCCTCTATAACCGCACAACGTCTATACTCGTTCTTAGCCATTTTATACCAAAGCCATTTGTCAGGCGCATCGACTAATTCTTTAGCTTGACTAAGCGCAAGAAGCAACTCGTTACACAATAACAAACAAGGCCACCGAACCACTCTAACATTCCAAGTATTTTCTGGTAATTCAAGCAATTCAACTTCGTGGTCACTGACAATATCTTCTTCTCGAAACGTCAAAATAATTTCATTCCATACCAACGCAAACTTTTGAGCCTCGATGTGATTGGACTCCAGTTTCTTGAACGGTCTGCCAAACCCGTACCTCAGTTTCAATCTGTGAATCGCGTCTTTAAATTTACTCTTGAAGGTTCCAATTTGATTCAACATTTGTTCTTCAGGCATGAGATTGAACTGCATTGCACTAGCGAAAAATTGAAACCTCAATCTCAATTGCTGCATGTTTCTAATCTCGCCCAGATGGTTTAACAACCCGACCCCCATACCAACAATGGACGAATAAATCGAGTACCAAATCTGTAAGTCCATCAGGTAAATCAAGACAACCGGTGCCCATAGAAGCCCAACTGCAAACCGGTTGCTGTTACCAAAGAACTCGTGCCAATCATACGTCACACCTTGAAGGTCTAAAAGATCTTTAGTAGGTCGGATCATCGGCTTTATCTGCAAGAAGTAACTGAAACAAAACTTGGTAGCGAGAACCACAATCCAGAAAAGCGAGTACTTGATATTATCTACTAGACCTTCACGAAGCCCACGACCCACAAAGCTTCGGCTCTGAAACCACCATGTAACCATGTAAAAGATCCTCCAGTTTGTGTTCTCAAGAAAGTTGCGAATCCATGGAACAAGAAACAACGAAAGGGCTAAAACCTCGGGTATCAAGAACACAAAAGCAGCCTCAAGAAAAGTAACCACTCTCCGGTTAGCTGCAGGAGACCACCGACGATCATGGTTCCTCTGATCCCAAATCTTAACATAAAGCACCACAAAAACAACAATCCAAACCGCGGAAACCACCACCTTCAACACCATCCGTAACCCAAGCCACAACGTCTCACGAGAAACCAACTTCCATTGCATCACACCATCAAGCACATACTTCCCAAACCTCATCACACTCCACGTTATAAAAACCGACAAAACCTTAACTTGCACATCCTTATCCCCAAACGCCTGCCACGGATACTCATACCGCTCCTTCCAACCCACAACAATCGCAGCCTGCAAAAACAACACCAACATAACCCACAACTTATCAAAACTCCTAAACAAGTTCAAAAACGACCGCTGCTCTACAAACCCCGTCTTCCCAACCGTCTTCCCTTTAACACTCGCCCAAAAGAAATTACTACCCGTATCAATCGGCCACTTAAGCCTATCAAAACACCTCCTACTCCAAAAATACTCATTAATATCATCATAATTCCGCCAATGCGAATGAGGCGCAGTCCCATTCCTACTATTCTCAACCTCGGCTTTCACCGTCCTATAAATCGGCTTAACAACATTCTCTAAAAACGCATTTTCACCGGATATAGACGGTAAAACCGGCCTACCGGTATTCTCATCAATATAATCCTCCAAAATCTTATTCAACTCCATAGCCATGTGATGAAATATGTAGCAGATGCATTCAGGCATAAACCTAATATTACCAGACTCACCCCAAATAAGTAGATAAAGAGCAACATATAAAAGGTCACGACGGCTATCAGAACTCGTACGACGAGTATCGGATATCCAGATATTCGATTTACGACCTAAGAAGGAGCACCAGTGAGTATAGTTCTTTAGAAGCTTACGTCTGAAAGTACGAATAACGGAAGGGTCTAGGGTATCGACGTTGTCAGGGGGAGGGTTAAGGCGCATTTGGAGGTTAGAGAGATGGAGAATAATGTGTTCACGTTGGTTAGAGACGTTATGGGATTGGAAGCCGAAGAAGTGGCCGAGCCAGTCTAAGAGGTCGTTAGTGTGGTTGCCATTGGAGGAAGGGTGGGTGGCGGAGGTCGCCGACGGCGCGTAGGGAGGCGGTGGCGGCGCGTACTTCGGGAAAACGGAGGGAAGGGTGGTCGGTGAGAAGGTTGTGGATGGGGATTATGTTGTAAGGGTGTGGTGGTGGTGGGGATGACGGCGGAGGACGGTGGCGGGAGGACATCTGGATCTGTTGTAGAGAGAGAGTGTGTGAGGTGATGAGAGAGAGAGAGAGGGTTTAACGTGCAGGGAATGTGAGTAGAGATGTGAAGGAAGAAGAAGGTGGTGAAAGTAGGCGCGTGAGCGCGTGTTTGTGTTTTTATAAAAATTTGAATTGGAAAGGGTAGGATTGGAAAAATATTGGGTAGAGACTGCAAAGGCAGTGGCACATGTGAGCTCAGGGGATATGGCAAAGGTTACCACACCCATGTGTCATCATCGATATAGTTTTCTATTTTTCTCGATAGCAATGGTATTTGTTTTTTTTTTTCATAACGTGGTTTTCGGGTTTTCTCTTACCACCCGAAAACCCCAACATGATAAGAAAATATTTTAATACAGTTAAGTATGAGGTTATTAGTTTAGAGAAAGTATATGGTACAAAGTTTCTTAACGTGAAAAGTTTAGGAAGTCACCAAAGATTGACATGTGTAAACTATGGTTAACTATACCTAACTCAAACCCTGTGAAAACCCATCATCAGTCCATCCCTCCTTTCTCACGTTACAGTCAAGAAGCCATCGTCACAGTCACAATCTTCACACTGTCTGTCTATTCCGGTTACAACCAGAAGAAACGTAACGATGTCGACCTCGTTGTCAGAACTCACAATCCGTCACAGTCACCGCCAGATTGAACCCTAATTGATTCAGTCCATCCCTCCTTTCTCACGTTACAGTCAAGAAGCCATCGTCAAGTTTTGACTACAAAGCAACAGTTGTAATCAAAACAGATTCAGATAAAACATGCGGTGAGCCAGATTGAACCCTAATTTATTCAGTCCAACAATACCTCAACAAACCCATATGGATTTAGACGCACTTAAATGAAGAAGAAGATGAGTTTCTATGTGGAAGTCGAGGTTGAAGATGAGATGAAATTTAAGAAAGAGAATGTTTAACTCAAATGGTTTTCAAAAAAATGGTTTCATGTGGCTGTAAGAAAAAGAGAATGAGTGCCAAGCATTAAAACCAGCTGCAGAGAAGCTAACAGGGAAAGCAAGCAAGTGTTTGTTATATATAAACGTACCTTTTGTTAAATAGAAAAATGTGTTTTTTTTAAACGTGCGTTTAATTTAGACGTATTCTTTTTGTTATTTAAACGCACCTTTTGCTTATTTTTTTGATGAGTGCGTCTGAAATTTTGTTTATTTTTTTGATGAGTGCGTCTAAAATTTACAACGTGCGTTTAAACATATGAACGTGCATTTTAAAAGCCTCTGTTTTTCACCAACTTCATCTTCTTCCTCTGTAACTTTTTTTAACCTAATTTTTATGTTTAATCATACTTATTAAAACAAAATCGAAAGTATTCGACAACTATTACGAGTGTTTATTCATAATTGTTCGTATGATTATTTGTCCCTATTATAATCCTCTGTTTTTTATTATTTTTAGATTCAAATATTGATCTTACGTTTTCGTTCATTGTAATTGAATGTTTTTTGTGTTTTTATTGTGTAATCATTTTGAACGTGTAATCGATCTGAAACGATGAAAAACCAGGGTTCAAATTAGGTCTGTTGTTTCGATTTGAAAATTTTTTAAAAGTTTTTTCCTAATTTACCCCTGGTTAGATTAACCCAAATATGATTAGGGTTGTTAATTACCAACTTGCCCTTCTTAATCTAATGGCTGAGATTGTTTCCTACGCTTTTTACGTTAAGGTTTTTTTGTACGTTATCTCACCCCTTGAGTTTAAGTCTCACATGGAATAAGAAATTAATTTAAAAAAAAAAAAGGAGAAATCAGCCAAACCTATTACTAGATTTGTGTAAATCTTTTAGGTATGTAATTTGATTTGAAAATATAAGAGAGTAAAATAAAATGCTTCTGAATTAATTGAGATCCACCATTGATTCGAGTCTAATAAATTTCTACGTTTATAAGATTTGTGTAAATCTTTTAGGTGTGTAAATCTTATATATAAAATTGGGATAATAATTAATACTCCCTCCGTCCTATTAGAAGTGTCTTAGTTTGAAAAACACAAAGTTTTAGGCACATTAAATGATTGCTTTTTTTGCTTGCCAAATGACAATAATACCCTTGTCATATGTGGGTCCATTATATTCTTTGTTTATTTTAGTTGTGTTTTTAAGGGTAAATTTGGAAGTTGGCTAATAATTTTTTAAAGTGGACACATGAAATGGGACAAATAAAAAAGGGAATATGGACACTTCTAATGGGACGGAGGGAGTAATATAGTATGATTATTATAAAAAATGCAGAATTAGTTGTAATAAATTTATAAATAGTAAACAAGTCAAATCAAATTTGGAAAACTAATCATAAGGGTACACGATTTGGCTTTTGGGTAGGAGGTACATGAGCGGCTACACCATTCTGGGTGCCACAGGGAGGGTCAGGTTGTAATACCCAATGGTTCGCGTGTGTGTAGATGAGATATATAGAAAGAGTAGTGGTAGTGTGTGTAAAATGGTTAAACCCATAATTTAATATAGTTTCGGGTTGCACTGCCCTTTCTTTAATGTGTTTTGGGTTAATCTATGGTAGTAGTGAGTTCGCACAGTGATTGGTGGGGTAATATTCCGCCCACTCTAAGTTAGCTCGAACTATAAAAATAGAGACCAAGCTCGGGTGAGTTTGGGTTTAAGTCTTCTTGTCACACCTAAACAGGTTTTTATTTTTTTTTATTTTTTTACTTTTAAACAGATTTTTACATCATGCATAAAGTAAATTATTTAGAGTTATATAATAAGAATCTTTTTTTTTTAAATCTAGAGTAAAATTTGCATCTTACCTATTAGAAATTAATAAATCCAAACTTTGGTTTACGATATATAATGTAAAGATAAAAGATTTACTATAACGTAAATATTTACAATTCTTTTTTTGGTAATTATTTCCTTGAGGAGAAGAGAATGCCAAAAGTGAAAGATTCCTTTTCGTATGCGTCCAGAAAAGTCATGATTTTCTTTAATTTAAATTTATTTAATATCTATATATATATATAAAACAAAGCCCTTTTGCTGACGTGGCGTGCAATGGATGCTTCAAGCCCTCCTTAAAACTGCCACGTGGCATAATAATAAAAAGAATTTAATGTTTTTGAATTATTTGGTTTTTTTATTAAAAGAAAAAAAAAACCCCAACATAAAACCCTAAATTTATCTCGCCTCCTGTCTTTCAATTGTTCTTCTCCTTCTCCTTCACAATACTCTCATCATTCATGACCTAAACTCATCTCTTCTCCTTCTCATTCTCTTCTTCCTCAAAACCCTAGCCTCATCTCCTCATTCTTATTATTCTCGATCTATAATAATATAATAATAATAATAATAATAATAATAATAATAATAATAATAATAATAACATTCATGGATGACCTTTCGCCGTTTCTGTCACGTCTCTTTCTTTCTCTCACTCTCTGTCACTCGCACAACGGGTTGAAGGTGGACGATGGTGACAACCGTCGCTGATTAGGGTTCCGAGGAAACATTCGATATCCTTGACAGAGGATGTGTTTCGATGTTAGCTTCCAACAACACAGGTAGGTTCTATGGTCTCGATGGTTGCAATTTCGGTTGTATTTTTACTGTCCTAGCTAAATTTGGTGCGTGTGTTGATTTCCTGCAACTAATCGTTTATATATGTTTTTTGTACGTTTTTGGTGATGATCTTTGTACGATTTTGATGTTTATGGCAATAAGAGAATTCTAAATTTCTAGCCCTCCTGTTTACCACGATTTCATGAGGTCAGAGAAACCAATCGCTCTAATAGGGGCTTTGATCGAGATATGGTTGAATCTTTTATCTAGCAATGGAGGGTTTTTTTTGGGTTTTTGATCAATCATATACAAGGTTAGTTTTTATGTATCTTTTATTCATAACAATTTATGCTTTACAGTAAGCACAGAACCAAGGGAGCTTAGATGGTATTGATCACTTGAACCTCATGTGAACAGAATTTTGTTGAGTTCATTGAAAAGTTTCTTAAACCAGAGTAATTAAACTTGAATTGCAATTGCCTTTAATGGAAGGTGAGTACTAAATATGTCAAGCAACTTGGATTTTAAGAATTCTGGATTCGCATAAATGTCGCAAACGTCTCTTAACTATAACTAACTAAGTTCATAGTCATAGAATGGTAACAAGTGAATGATTTTCTTGAGAGAAGGTACGTATTTTTTTTTATTTTTTTTTTGTTATTGATGAGAAAGGAGATGTATTGGTACTGTTTGTAGTCTCTCGTGCTCCTGCAGATGTAGGATATTTGTTCTCTGTTTTTGTGTGTCTGTAGTGGAGCGTGTGAGAGATGTAGCTTCTGTTTTGGTGTTTGATGTGTTAGTGTAATTAGAACAAATAAAAAGGATAAGTAGTGTAATTAAATGTAATTTAAAGGATGGATATTATGGATAACTGATACCACTACGCCAGATGCCGTGAATTCAGATGAGGGTACCGATTCCTTGGATACTTTCATCAGGCAAGCTGTTGGGAAAGAGCCTTTATTTTCGTTCTCAAGGACCGGGGACAGCCCAACCGAGTGGATACAGTTGCTTCATACCTTTGATCAGCCAGGTATTAAAATAGTGTCTACACTTACAGTATGGAGGTTATGTTGGGACTGGGTGTGCTTTTTATGTTTTTCTGGATATTCTTAGTTTGGGATATGAGGACATCTTAAAAAGAAATATTGTTATAAGCTGACGACGGTGCCTTCTTTACGTACAGACCTCCCTGGTTGGCCTTTGTTGGTCCTATGAAGGTTCAGTTGCAGAAGTGTGATAAGTGTTCACGTGAGTTCTGCTCAACTATCAATTATCGGAGACATATAAGAGTGCATCGCCGGTCCCTGAAATTTCACAAGGTTCTGATGTCTTTCTTGAAGTTACACACTAATATGTCTACTCTCTCCTTCGGTTCCCCACACCAAAGAAAAACACTCATTAAAATGTTATCATTTGTTTATGGAAATATAGATATTATCGGAGACATATAAGAGTGCATCGCCGGTCCCTGAAATTTCACAAGGTTCTGCTGTCTTTCTTGAAGTTACACACTAATATGTCTACTCTCTCCTTCGGTTCCCCACACCAAAGAAAAACACTCATTAAAATGTTATCATTTGTTTATGGAAATATAGATAACCTTGACGCCTGAGCCACCTGATTATAGTCCTATTTGCCTCGCAGTTCCTTATATATATGGTTTTTATCTTCATTGTTTAGGAGCCTCAGAAGTACAGGGATTTACTGGGAGCATTTTGGGATAAGGTAAACTTTCATAGTTGTATAAAGGCTTGAAAATGCCTGTTTCCACTTCCACTTTGCTCATTAATGCGTCTTATGCAGCTTAATAGTGAGGACCATAAGGATATTATGTCTTTCAACGATGTTACGCTTGAGGTATTGGGATTTGAATTGCCTCTGGTTCTGATTTTAAATCTTTATTCATTTTTGCTTTCTGCTGCTTAGTTCGCACATTTGAAACTTTATTAGCCTATTGGACCATATCTCCCTGCATAGGATCAAAAGTTTTAAGCTGGGTTCCTAAAGTATTGTTAGTATCAACTGACTGATAACAAATTAGAAACATAGTTCCAGAGTATCCTGAAAATTTATGCCCCAAAATCATCTGGTAAGCATCTTAAGTCCATTATCTTGCTTAATTTATTGGATGAACCTACTCTATATATGTTTCTATATAGGAATTGCGCAGTGTTTAAATAATGTATTAATGCTTCTGTTACAGGTAGTATCGCATCAAGATCTCCATGAGATGGAACATAGTAATAATGCGTCTTCTGTGGATACCTTCAAAAGCGGCTATACATCAATATGGTACATTGTTCTTTAGTTCATTATGCACGGCTATGTGATTATACATTAATTATTAAAGTTTATTTTAGTTGTATGTGTGAATGATGATGTTAATATGGTTCAAATGCTATTTATGTTCTTTTCAAAAGTGAAATTTGGGTAACATACAAACCTTAGGTGTCGCGGATATAGATTGATGCCAACCAGATTTTTTACTATTTATGGTTCCCTTTGTTGCTATGACAGAAAGCGTCATGCGGTGCTCCTTCTTACCTTTTTAAGGTATGACCAGCCTGTGTCATACGAATGTTCCTTGACATGCCAGAAGATGCACCCAGTACTACTATTACAAAAACACCATAGCGTGGTAGACCAGCAACACCCACATGATTCGCTTTAGTAGCTGAACATCGTTTTTTTTTTCACAAGGTACACAATTCTAACAGAAAGGCTACTTTTAAATAAACCCTTACAACATTTGTGATTTTCATATGCACGTGACAATGTGAAATGAAAGATACGATTGGCAATTTTGAGCAGTAATCCCATTTCTTTGCGATGGTATTACAACTATAAAATGGAAACAAAGTAAACCACTAGAAAGATGCATTGGATGTCATGCTTTTAAGGTGTGCGTAGATGTTGTTTTTAAAGTTATAGTTTGAAAGATGAGTGAAAATATGTGCTTTGATCATTTTTTTGTTTTAATGACCCAAACTTGCGTTTTGCCGAGTCCCCTGCCTCATCCAATTTTCCGATCACGCGATCTACAGTTCCGGTGACATAATTGATAACAAATCAGTGGCGGCGTGATACATGGTTCCACTTCGTTCCGCCATTGGTTATTTTTTTACATCATCTTCAAATTACTTTCTTAGCACGTTGTCATGACCAATAGCAATTTAATTAAAAAAAAAAACCAAGGAATTGGTATAATTTGTTGACTGTAAGTCTCCTTTTCTAGGTTCATTTTGACCATCAAATGTCGACTTTGATTTTCTATTTTTATGAAAAAATGTGACTTATGATGCTAATTACTTTAAAATTTTTAGATGATCTGTAACACTGTTTCTTAATTCACTTACGTACCTAACATTAGGCATTTGGATGACATGAGAGTTGAGACTACAAACTACATTTGTTAATTTCCATGAGCCTAGGTCAAGGATGCCTTAGTTTTTAAGTAATTTGTTTTGATTAAACCGGCTAACTGCTTGATGAAGTAGCACCCTTACAATATGTTTAGCAAAATGTTTTGTAGATATAAGCTTTACCTATTACTTAAAGTTGTAGATAGACACCTGTTTTTTAAGTGCAGGATAACAGTTATATAGGTATACACCTTAGCTTTAGATGGTGCTTTTAGAACCCACGTTTTGGAAGAGGATCTCACCACCTGTGGAAGAGGATTTCACTTTTTAAAATATAGATGAACTTCTTAAAGCTTCTATGTCTTTCAACTCTGCTGGGATTTAAAGTAACCAACCAAGCCACGTGATCACTAATTTTTCACCTATTTGTTGTCTTCTGTTACTAAAATGCATTTTACAACTTATTGATTAGCTTGATGGAGGTGTAAGCAAGAAGAAGGGGGAACAAGATGGAGATAAAAAGCCATAGGAACCGACTAAGGTCACGCTGCGTTTAATGTATCTGTAAGAAATGTGAACTCTAAAATCCACTATTTGTATAATTATCAACAGTAGGAATTGAAATAAAAAAGTAGTTGATGTTTTTGGGGTTGAAATATAAAATAATTAGACTAATTTTTAAATGATTTTTGTGAACTCTAAAATCCACTATTTGTATAATTATCAAAATATAAAATAGTCAGACTAAAGTTTAAATGATTTTTTTTTTCTCATGATTAGGGTGATATAATTGTTCTGGTTGACCGCATAAGATCTTTTAAACCAACTTTTGATATAGGTGTTTTGGTTGATCGTAGAAGATCTTTTAAACCAACTTTTAAAAGCAAGACATCAGCAAATGGATGCTTTGAGGGAGCGGCCAATGAACAACAAAATTACTTTTGTAGCACCTTGCCAACAGCCGTAGGTCGACGGATATTTGCATGCCCTTGGTAAACGATTGATTGCGGATATTGCCCTTTTGCTGACGTGTCGTCCATTGGTTCCTTCAACCCCCCTTGAAATCGCCACGTGGCATCTTAATTTAAAGGTTTTGATGTTTTTAATTTTTTTTGTTTTTTAAGTAAAAAGAATCCACAAAACCCTAAACCCTATACGCCTCTTCTGATTATCTTCTTCTCATCTCATTCTCTCATCCGCCTTCCTCTAGGTTGTGCAGCAACTAAGGTTTCTGCATTATACTCACAAAAGATTATGTGAAAAAACGAAACCTATAAACACTCTAAGGTCTTTAAATCGTTCGGCTTCAATTTGTTACCTCCTGCATTCTCAATATCGATATCATAACCTAAAATCGTTCCCTCCATACCCTTTCAATCTTCCATCACCGTAACCTCCAACACCGATAATCGCCTCCATCACCATAACCGATTCACTGTACGATTCATCAAAGCTTCAACCGATGCACCGAAGCTTCAATCGATTCACCGACAATTGGTTTCGTTTCATCAAAGCTTCAACCGATGCACCGAAGCTTCAATCGATTCACCGACAATTGGTTTCGTTTCTTTATCTTTTAATGTTAAAGTTCAGTAATTGCAACTTTTCTCAAGTTGTAAAGATTTGTTTTCTTGATTTTTTAGTTTCTTTTTTTTTTAATCTCAACTCTATATTAAGTGTTTGTATGCAGTTCTAATTTATTTGAAAATTAGTGGATGATACATTGTTGGAGTTCCTCCTTTCTTAATCCATTTGGTTTGAATGTGCTGCAGATTTTCAGAGCCATGGCCTACATTAATGGTAGTATCGGAGTGTGTCACAGGGATATAAAAGCCTCAAAATGTGAGCCCATGTGTTTGTCATGGCAATATACATCAGATGTATCAGTGATGAAATAAGCACAATTTGTTCAATGTTTAGTTTGATGTTAATGAATAAAGATGATTTAATGAAGTCTTTATTTTTCCTTAACAGGTAAACCCACATAGACATCAAGTCAAGCTAATGTTGATTGCTAAAGAAGTATCAATGGCTTGCCAAATGGGTGTTGAGGTATTCTTTAATTCCAAATGATAGTTGCTTTAGTAATATTTGTAAAAAACCTTTCATCATCATCAACGATCAACCTCAATCGAAACCCTAAAAATGTTATATTATGTTTTGTTGGCGCAGATGGACCGACACATTGTGGATCATTTAACATAACTTACATGGCATGCTACCAAACATGGTGGAGATATAAAATTGACTGAATTGGATAGGCTGGCTAACATGTTAAAATGATTGCTTATTATTTATCAGTCAATGGAATGTTGATTGTTTAAAAAGAAGTTATTTTGAGGTTTTTCGAAACTGTGATCAATAGGTATCGCGAATTGGCTCATAGAGTTGATGAGGCAATGGGGTTCATGGTTGCTGCTGGACTCACAACCGATCACCCGATTATGACTACTACACAGTTTTGGACGTCTCATGAGTTACAGAGTCACTCAGGTTAGAGTCGCTATTATATTATGTTTTCTCGGCACCGATGGGGCAAATACTGGAGAGGCTGCAAGCGTTTGGTGAATTCGAGGTAATAACTGATTATTATTATTATTAGCTATTCGTGACATGAATGAGTTAAATTCAAACTGATTTGAGTTTTGCAGTTTGATTATTATTTAAAAACTATGTTAGCGATTAGTCCAAGAGGGGACTGTTCTATAATATTTTTAATAGACTATGTTCAATGTTTGATAACAATATTAGTTCAACTCCTTTTGGCATACAGCCCATTTTTTCAAGGAAAAAGATATAATTCTGCGGCCAGTCTACCCAACAAAGCAATCCCGCCGGTCGGTAGGACTTGCATGGATTCAGCCAACCATCAAATCTGATCGACCGACTAATTAATCTTGTGTCCGGCTGGCCAGAACCACCGATAAACTTTATATTATATATGATTTAATAAATGCATTAGTTACATGTGCAACATAAAGAGCTGTTTTACAGCATCCTGATGCACATAGTTGTCATGTACAGCAGACGCAGGCGCCTTACATTCGCCTTCCATTTTTGGTGGCGCCTCTTGTATAGAGGATTAGAGGTCGTCTTACCTACACAAAAGAGATGGGACGTGCACCTATGGCCACCTTTGTGTTTAGAGACGTTTTTTAACAGGTGAGAATCATGACTGAGTTCTTAGACAACTAAATTATGCTAGCTGTAACTTAAGATCACGTATAGCAGTAGACAAATGCTCAATAACAGCCTTTCAGACTCGTCTAATGGGTGCGAATAATATACCCCTACACCTACATTATATATCCGATATCTCTTTAGGTACCAACGACGAATAATAATAAACAACGGGCGTATTTACAATTAATGTACCATATATAAAGTCTAATGGTGCAGGATCTTAGATGTATCATATTTGTTGTGTGGAGTGTGTTTGCATCTAAACTCTAAAGTCTTGACTTTAGAGTCAACGGAACCCATGTGGACCATCAATAGCCAATTTGTCATTTATACTCTTAACATAGTCATAGTCATAGTCAACTATGAACTACCTACCAATTAAAATCACTTATTTCTGAAATTATTTAATTATAATTAAAATTATTTTATTTTATTTTTCCTTAATTAGCTTACGTTTCAATTTACAGTTAATCTCAATTATTGTCATGATTATAACAATTTAGTGACGTAATTTTCAGGTGGGTCGTTTGCTTATTTGAGGGTGGAGTTAGGTGACTTTGTGGCGCTTATTGCAGCCGAAAAAATCCTCATAGAGTATGTCATAGGCGAAGCCGCGGTGGCACGTTCTTGGACTTCCAATTTCGCCACCCTGTGCAACCATGACTCCGATGACTTCCGTATCATTGGTCATGGGCTTACTAAAGACTACAACAATTTAGACCCGATTGCAGTCGCAGTCATAGCCATCATTTGTGTCATGGCGGTCCTCAGCACCTTGTGTATTAAAAGTTGGATTTTGTTGATACTATGTGTTGATTAAGTGTTTATTTTGTAACATTGGGTGATATGGTGAGAAGGTATTCCGCCAGACTTGACTTGATCTGAATGACTGAGTTTACGTTTCGTATGTTTTCTTCTTTTATTTTTTTAATAAGTCATATTAGATTTTTCAATCCCGGGACCTTCCCGGGGTAGTTAGCTAGTTTTAAATAAAAGTAGCTTCCATCAAAAGTTAAAGTACAAAATACAGGATATTCAACTTTTGTCCCCAGAATTTCTTAATGTAAATTAGTAGACTTACAGGATTCACAATAGCTTCTCCAAATTTTCTTCATCTCCATCCATTCACAATCACTCACAACCATATATTACACTAAAAATCACCTCATTTCTTTCTCATTTTCTATTTAATAATACTTATTCAATACTTTTATCATTACATTTTCTCTCTTCTCTACTCACAACCACTTTTAAAAATATTAAAAAAATTATATATGGTGAACAATATCTCCTCCCAAATTTACTGATGAACAGTAACTTTTCTCTCTCTTTCACTCACAACCATTTACTACCACTTATCAAATTATGGAGGCTTCTCTCACATAAATTTAGAGAAGCTATTGTGAATGCTCTTAGAGCATTCATATTCCGTCCATCAAATTATGTGAGGGGCTCTCTCAAATTATATAGGGGTGAGTATGGGTGGTTGTGAGAAGAGGAGAGAAAATATTTGGTTAAAGCACTGTTATCCCCTATATTTGAAAAGCTACTGTTCACCCCTATTTGAAAATATTTGGTTAAAGCACTATTCTCCCCTATTTGAAAATAGGGGTGAAGTAGTGATTTTTAGTGTAATTTGATGGACGAGATTTGGTAGAGGGATGTGAATGCTCATAGAGGGTGTTTAGGATTGCGTTTTGAATCGGATTTTTAAATTATTGCGTTTTTTAAAACGCTAATAATCATTTTTTAGTGTTTGGATTGCGTTTTGAAAACGCAGATAATTTGTTTTTTAGGTTACCAAAACGCAATAATCTATAAACAGTTTCACCCACTACAACAAAAAGGGCTTTTTAAGGACCTTTTGTGTGAGACGCTTGTAAAATGGGGTCCTAAAATACTATTTAATAGGACGAATGAACTTTTGGGGTCCTTTTATAGTATAAGCTACTAAACCGGTGTCCTAAAAAGCTATTTAATAGGATGGATAATTATTTGGGGTCCTATTATCATATAACTTAATAAGACACTTAAAATGTAGATCCTAATAAAGCAGTTTATAAGACATTTAGTTGTTGGTGTCCCATTATGTGGTAATGTAATAGGACACTTGATCACCGAGGGTGCTATTATAGCATAACTTAATACGACACTTTGTAGTTAAGTCATAAATGTTCAATGTTATAGGACCCTTTTCTAGTCGAAGTCGTATAGAACATAACTTAATAGGACACTTGACACGTGGGTCTTATAACTTTAACCTTTAAAGGACGCTTAACCATTGGGATGTTATCGTAATAGGACACATGATATTTGAGTAATAAAACATCAGTTTTATAGGACGCTTATTCGCTAGAGTTTTATTATAACAAAACTTAATAGGACACATAACATTTGGGTCTTACAACTTTAACCTTTATAGGACGCTTAATCGTCATGTAGTTGTTTTTGTGACGTAATAATACAAACGTAATGGAAATATATGTATGGCCTAAGGTAAAACAATAATCACACTTATAACCACAAAATCTCACGTGGCTATACATACTACAACTTCTCTCTCAAAATATTTCTCTTTTAAAATTACAAAATTTCAATTTCCCTCCATAAACTCCCCCTAAAATGTTCCATCCTCTTAAAATTACAAAAATTCAACCTCCCTCCATAAACTCCCCCCAAAATATTTCATCCTCTTAAAATTAGAAAATTTCAATTTCCCTCCAAAAACTCCCTCCAAAATATTTCATCGTAAAGCTTCTCTTTCAAACGCTACTCTCATTAAAAATGTTACGTCGTTTAGCATAAATATACAAAACAAATATGAAATTGTAAAATTTCATTTTATTATTTTAGTAATTTTTCTTTTCAAACTTTTATATATTTGTCTTTCTAACTAATTTAGGTAAGAATATACATAACAAATGCATCAATTTTTAAGTTTATGCGTTTTATCGTGTCATAAAGGTACTAAAGGCTTACATTGTGTATTTGCGTTGTAATGAGTAAAGAAGACCTCGAAACCGAACCGGTACCGGTAATGGAAGCACCGGTCCTGAAAATGGAAGAAATGGGTACCGGTATAAGTATTAATTGAGCGTTATGATATAAGAATTTGAAGGTAAATCAACCCAAATATCAGACTGTACAGAAGTGGTACCGTTACCAAAAAGTATCACTGTCAAAAAACTCAAAAAACGGGTGCCAGTACCGAAAATGGTCAGACATGCCTTAATGGAGCATATTGGTCCGTAATGGATCATAATGGACACTACTAGATCATATATGTCCTAATGGGCCATATTAGGCCTTTATGGATCACAATGGGCAGTAGTAGATCATATATATGTCATTATGGGTCATATTGGGGCATCAATGGATCATAATGGACAATAGTATAACATGTATGTCTTAATCAGCCAAATTGGGCCTTAATGATAAAAAATGGACAATTATAGATAATACATCTCTTAATGGACCAAATTGGGCCTTAATGGATCACAATGGACAATAGTAGATAACACATGTCTTAATGGACCATATTGGGCCTTAATGGATCAGATTGAATTAAAGTAGATAACATATGTTTTATTGGGCCATATTGGGACTTAATTGATCACAATGGAGAATAGTAGATCATGTATGTCTTGATGTATCGTATTGAGCCTTACAACATAATTCTATTCTTACATCCAGTGCTGACCGGTCGGGACTAGTGAATCGGCAAGAAGACTAGCCCAGTTCTGAAAACATTGATTTTCTAACTTGCAAAAGTATATGTCATTAAAAGGATGTCATCTTTTCTAAAATCTAACGAATTTATGATACACATTTTCATGTGTCATTATTAAAAACTCTCATAATAATAAAAACTCAAATGTTTAAGTTTCCCTCTTCTACAAAAACTCAAATTCCCTCTTATCTCCCAATCACCGTACTTTTAGAGAGAGAGAGAGAGAGAGATGAGTTTGAGTGAGGAACAAGATCTGAACGACAACAGCTCGGAAGCTAGGGTTCCGATGAAATTGCATCTTGAGCTAGAATTTGTGAAGGCGAAAATAGGGCAAGGTAAGCTCCCTTTGCACCACTGTTCCTCTCTATACACGTACAAAACCGCCCCTAATATTTCTCATGTTAGGGCTTTCATATAATTTTCTTAATTGATCTTAATTTCTTACCGAATTTTTGTTATTTAGGTTATTGGAGACAAATGGGACACGTATCAGGATCTTCTCCAACCTGATTACACCGAAGAGTGAGTCACTTTATTTTGTTCCTTGCTTTTTTTTGCTCACCTATTGAAAAGAATTTAGGGGTTT
Source organism: Ambrosia x helenae (assembly GCA_030844895.1). NCBI lineage: Eukaryota > Viridiplantae > Streptophyta > Magnoliopsida > Asterales > Asteraceae > Ambrosia > Ambrosia x helenae. The sequence goes on from JAUTDX010000913.1 coordinate 46,674, forward strand.
TAGGAAATCGAACAATGAAGATTGTAATCTGTATTGTAAAACTATGTGTCTGTTCTAGTCATTTATACATCTTTTTTTTGCACCAATTGTTTGCTCAAAGATGATGCTTTAACGTGAAACTGTTGTATTCACCTTAATCCTCATATTTACAGCATAAGTACTGAACAAGAACAAGTAGAACTAAAATTGTAAAAGATAAAAACTTTGATGATTTAAGTTTCATTTGAGTATATAAAAACGTTGCTGATTAAAGTTTCAATTCTGTATAGTAGTTGTAATTTGATAAATCTTCAAGGCTACTTATAAAAGGTTAAGGTAATATTTGGGAGATACTGGCATGAATTTACAAAATAATTGACCAACATTTGAGGTAATATGTGATGTTCCTCTAAATTTAAAATAGCGGAATATTAATTTAATAGTATGGTTATGTCAATACCATTACAGTGTAGTGGTAGAGACATTTATGGGCAAATAATAGAAGACACAGGGGATCCTGGGTTCGATTCTTGAGCCAGACATTTTTAAAGGTAATTCATCGTCGTGCCTACAGGCGGGTGGGTTACTGGGTTTTTTCCGGAATTGGTGTTTGACAACTCGGGTACTCTCTGAGTACTTGAATTTGTCGAAAGGGTGCCCTGAGAGTGCTCAGGTTTGATTTGTTGGCCGTTAAAAAAAGTATGGCTATTAATATGTTTAAATAAGGAAGCTCTAAGACATGAGAGAAAATGGACGACATAGTCAAAAGAGACAGGCTATTGTTGTGTTCTTAGGATTCGTACGTCTTGAGGTAGTTTATAACTTGTTAAAATGAGTCCCTAACGTTTTTTTTTTGTTTTTATGGCTTAAGTTGTACTAAATCGGTTTTTGGTGGAATCAACCTCTTATCTAAAGGGGAGCAACAACACGGTAACACCTAATTCCAATGGCTTTACCAATTGAAGTATTGGACCCAACCCTTTATGCGAGTCCCTAATGTTTTTGGCTTATTTTTTTAGGAAAATGAAAATGCTATTTTTTATTACTTTTTGTAAAGTAAATTATAGGATGATAAGGATGGTTATAATTGTGTTGTGCAAATATTTCATTTATTATTCTTAAGTTTTAAAAACTATGGATATAGCCTCATTTGGTTACTCAACTGGTGAGTTCGAAGTGACACAAACCTACAAACATACTGGTGCATGTTTTATTGGTTGAGGTATGCTGATCAATTATAAGCGTAGTAGTTTTGTGTTGTAGTTCATTAAGGGATGGAGTTGGTGAGGCACTGAAGTGGGTTTTGTTGTGCGATTGTGTATGAATCACATCAGAGCTTATTGGATTAGTAGTTGTGGTGGCTTTGATGAGTGATTTGTTGACTAGTGTGAATTTATCTCTAATCATATAAGGGGTAGACTACCATCTACCAGAAGCTTTAACTAGAGCTCTTTTGGTTTCTTTTCTTTTCTTTTAAATTATGTTTTCTTACATTACATGGTTTCTTAGTCACCATAATTACCAAGGTTGAAAGGGTTTGGATTATTCGCATACATGTTCACTATCAAGTCCAAAATCATATCCGTTCACACACATAACAATGGGTTCTTGTGTAATCTACACATTTTTTGGTACAGAAACTAACATATGTAGAAGTTATAACAATGGGATACTGGATTCAAACAAAAGTTTGTATAACTTTATTTATTTATTTATAAGGGAAATATAAGCTAGTCTCATCACTTATGCTCTTGTGTAATTTTTAGTTCCCTCCATGAGTGAAGCATGCTAACACTAAAACTACCTTAATATTGCAGTATGCTCTAGGAAATGTGTTTAGTGATGGTGCCATGAGAAAAGACATATAATTTGTGAAATCTGTCATCAGGTACCTCAATTTCTACTTTAATCTGGTCTAGAGGTACATATTTTGATCAATTCGAGTGTTCTTTACGTGATCTATTGTTCCGCAATGTTCATGTAGGGGTGTAAACGAGCCGAACACGAATAGGCTTGAGCTCGGCTTGGGTAGCTTAAATGACTCGGCTAGAGTTCGGTTTGCCAATGTTAAATAGTAGGTATATTATATATAAAATTATAATATAATTTTTTTTTTGGCTCGTTTAGGCTCGCGAGCCTAAACGATCTTTATAAGAAAAGCTTGAGCTCAGGCTCGATAACTAAGGAGTAATGTTTGAGGCTCGAGCTCAGGCTCGTTAAGGCTCGGCTTGTTCACACTTTTTACTAAATCCGATCCAAAGTAGCTTTCGAGCCGTTGCGCATGGCATATATTCTATCAACAGCAAAAGTTGATGAAGATTGGAAAGTGTCTTCTGGTGATTTAGTCCTTCAAATTATTAATGACATCTTTGATATTTGCAAAGTCAAGTCAGGTAAAGTTTGACATCTTAAACTTTAATATTTTACTTAAATTTACTTTTTTTTTTTACACTTTGGTTGATTGATTTCATCTCTCTGGACAGATATTGAAATCCCCAAGTTTGTAGATTATGCCTTAGAAAGCATACCCAACCTGAAAGGAGCAATTCTGGAGCTGTGGGAATAGGTTTCAATTTGTTGCTGCTTATAAGCGGTCGTAGTCGAGACACTTTTATTTTCAAGTAAAATTGTATTTTAAGTCTCCACGAATGTATCGACACAATATTTTTTGAAATCATATTTCATCTTATTAATATATATATGATAAAATTGTGTGTGTGGATGTTTAAAAAAACGTTGTATCACATGACTTGTTAGGACTTTGAAATTGTGTCCTATTAAACTTGTTAGAACATTGTAAAAGTGTCCGAATATGCTTTTTTTAGGACGTTATATGGGTGTTCATAGACATGTTATGCGACCATAAAGTTGGTTTCATAATATCTTATTTGTGATATTAGGACCCTTTTCTTGGTACTAAAGTACTTTTAATGTTACATTGTAAGGGTCCTATAAAATTAATTTTTAAGGACGCTTGTATGTGTATTAAAATATTAATAGTAGATAAGTACATGTTAAAACATTGTAAAAGTGTCCTAATATGTTTTTATTAGGTGTTTTTTGCGACATATTATGTGACCATAAAATTGGTTTCATAAACTTATTGAGATATTAGGACACTTTTACGTTTCGGGACTTATTACGACCCCTTTACATGAAACGCTTTTACCATTGGTCCTTAAATAAAAGGTCCTATAAAATAACATTTTAGGACACTTTTGTGCGTACTAAAAACCAATTTTTGTTGTAGTGACCCATGCTTTTCCAAAACGCATATCTGTTTTGAATTACTAATACATCTAATTTTATGACAATGAACTTTAGAATTTCACTATTTGCATCGCTCGTTGGTGACATATCCTTCACCCACACCCCTTAGTATGATTTCAAGTAGGGTGTAAACGGGCTGAGCCGAGTCCAAGTTCGATTAGGCTCTAGCTCGAGCTCGATTAATTTATATCCTCCCCCTTATGTTGCGGATGATGATGACTCGCAGACGAGTCCTTTTTTTAGAGGGGGAGGATGATACGGATCCGGATACACTTGAAGAACCGCCCGGCCTTGGTCACACTAATGTTGGGCCGGTCATGATTCGTGGCTAGCATTGGACCATCAAGTTATTATCAAGACCCATTCCAACCATCTTTTATTTTAAGTATTATTTATATTTTTAGAACTTTATCTTTTCCTTCATTGTTGGGATTTCTTTATGTTAATCTCTTTAGTTTTTCTATTTAAGATTGTAACCAAGGTTGGAATGTAATGCAAGTATTTTCGATAAGAATTGTTCTCTAATTATTTTCGAACAGGTTATTTGTTCGGGTTTCTCTTTTCGGTTGACCGAAGGAGGTTTATCTAAGCTAGGGTTTCTAGCTTCCACTAGTACGAATCCGTATCATACAGGTTATATATGACCAATTTTTTAATTTGAGGTGCCAACGATCAATTTCAAATAGTTTAGGTTATTAAAATTCAATCATCCTTAAATTAAAGCGTCTATGATTTAGCATAAAAGCTTGCAAATGGGCCGTTATAACATACGTAAACCTCTGTTTGAAAATGATGTGAAATTGGATTATAGGGTGTGTGGATATAGTCTACTCCATCTAAAATCGTTTTTATTGAGTTCAACTATTTTATTATTTACTAGATCTTTGCCCGCGTTAACACGCGGTTCACCAACGTACAATTATTTGGAGCGGTAAAACATATAAAAAATATAGTAGAAATATTTTATTAAGATTTAAAAGAAACCAATACACATTCTATTCAAATATCACTAAATATTTCTTTATACACCACATTTTTTGTTTTAGTCTTCACCTTCCCATCAGCATCAAGTATAAGTAACTTCACACCTGCCCTGCTTTTAACTCTTGACAATGCGACATAAAGCTGGCCATGTGAGAATACAGGGTCTCTTAAATACCATCCAACCTTCGATAGAGACTGTCCTTGGCTTTTATTGATGGTCATTGCGAAACATAACGCTTATTGGGAATTGGCGCCTTTGGAACTTGACTGGAATCTTGTTATCAGATGGTATCATATTTATTCTAGGAATAAGAGTTTTGGTACCAATGTTTCCACCTGATATGATTTCGGCTTCAATAACACGCTTTGCAAGTCTGGTGATTCGTAATCCGTGCCGTTGCACAAGCCATTTTGTTGATCTATGTTTCTCAACAACATAACAGGAACACGCGGTTCAACAACTTATAATTATTGGGAGCGGTAAAATGTATAAAAAAATATAGTAGAAATATTTTATTAAAATTTAAAAGCAAGCAATACGCATTTTATTCAAATATCATTAAATATTTCCCTATCACCATAAAGTATAAGTAATTTCACCTCTGCCCTGCTTTTAACTCTTGACAATGCGACATAAAATTAGCCATGTGAGAATACAAGGTCTCTTAAATACAACATAATAAACCCTCAAATATATACTTGTATACAACATTTGATGTTTTTTTCTCTAACATTACCCTCCTTTATATTTACACATGGGTTACTTGATGTTGCATTATCCGGCATTTACACAATATATTAATATACTTGGTTCGATACAAATGAACAGACATAAGAATGGTTTGATAACATCATAGCCCTCTCTCACGCACAAGAAAAAAATTATATAATTAGTCACCTTGGTAAATGGCCACCAGTACACATCATATTAGGATTGTTAGTGCACAAGGATAAATGCTATACAATGGAGTTTAAAATTAGATTGGACATAGTTCGTGGTATTGTTGCCGAGTCATTTGAATTATTTTATTTCAAACATGGATAGCATCTGCAAAACCAAAGACTCGTTTGAATTATTTTTCAAGTATTTATTCATAGATTATAAAGATAAAAATAAATTATCTTTTATGAAGGTCCATTTTGAAATTAAAGAAAGTGTAAGGTACATTAAATGACTTAGAAGAAGACAATTTATAAGAAAAGAATACATTGTTTAGGGAAAAGTATTTGTATATTGACTTCTCACATACATCATGTCCAAATATAAGAAATCATATATCGGACTCCACTAAACTCTTTTATTTTTTGTTTACTAAATCATATCATATCATCATTAAAGAATATAAACTTGATCACCATGGGTTGAATAAAGAGCAAATTTAAAGCATTTGAAGCATCTATTTGTACTTGATCACCATGGGTTGCTTTCTGTATATCTCTGTTTCACCGAGATAATCAAATAAGTAAACTATAAGAATAACAAAAGAACTTAAAGAAAGAACATCTATAGTACAGTTATAACACTAAATTTGTGATTTAACATACTTGTATGTATACTCGAGTATTCCCGAAGCTGAAACCACATGAGACTTCTTGTGCCCACCAAGCCAAGATGACACACCATGATGAATGGATGGTCTTGATGACTCCGTACCTATTGATGAATTCGATAAAACTATACATGAATCGACACTATTCGCTTGAATGGGATAGTCGTTGTTTTTCCTAGAACTGCTATTACCAATCTAGATCTTTTCCGGTGAAACCTAAAGCACAGCAGTCCAATTATGGCCAAATAGTATTCACTCTTGAAGTTTATGTATATATTGTTTCTGCCTCTTAGGTAATTGTATAAACAACACTAAACAATATTACTCAATAAGGACTATGGAACACCAAATGACCACAAACAGTATTTCAACTGCGAGATATCCACTTCGGGTGCATTCTTTAACAAAATATGTATATTTTTCTCCAGCTCCTATCTTCATTTGCAACTGCAGCTTCGAAGCCTGCCACTTTCATCATCAACTTATTACTATAATTATATGTAAGAGTCAAACATCCACTGGCTACGCTCAACTTTAAAAAGGACGCGTGTTTTTTTAACTAAATACCTTGGCAACTCAATTTTAACCAAAAAGCTCGGTGCTCACGTCAAATGTCAGATTGCATCTGACCCCCCGATTGCATAATCCGCATGCGACCCAATGCACACATCCATTAAAAAACAGTCGTGACCACGAGTCAAGAAACATGGGGTACGAAGGCATATCATGATGAGGCCTCACTACTCTTGAAATGCCATTTTTGACACTGTGAACTTCAACCTAAAATGGTAATAAGTTATGTCAATTTCAATACTTATTATATAAAAGGTAAAAAATGTACAATTTAAGCAACACTTACCTGAGGTGCTGAGCGACATTTATAAGCCAGTCTAACGACCTTAAAATCATCACTCGTCTTGTCATACCCAAACCCATAAATAAGACACAAAAATTGCACATGACTCAAATGAAACATAGCAGCAGTATAATCAAATGTCTTCTGATTGAAGGGTTCCATAGAATGATTTTATCTTCATCAGATTCACAATTACCATGAAAGAGGCACAGAACACCATTGACACACTCCATCACCCTTATCTAATTTCTATTACTTCTCACTAACACAGCCCCTTTTAACATTCTGTCTTTTTAAGCTACTACTTACAGCTCAATCAATCTAGTGCCTATCATTGTAATTTAAGCTACTACTTACAGCCTCTATAGTCACAACCACAATCCCCATCTTTTTGAATGTCCACATGTCAGTTGACATCAGACGGATCCTGTACAACTATTCATTCACCCGACCTTGAGTGATGGTAATCAAGAATGCCGTCCCACCTGAGCCCAGCACCAGATATTATGTTACAAATGACATGTCAAACATTTATACCTTATAAAACAGATTTAAAGCATCAACATTACAAATGGTGGAGTCTTCTAACCTGTTGAACCTCCATTTCACTTAATTTCAAATGGCTTAGAATGTTATGAGAACAATACATCTATGGGAAGACACACAGCCTCAAAATCTAATGATATCTAACAGACGCAAGGAAATTCAGAAGGCTATACCTATGATTACTGGAGCTGGACATTACGGAATAGATATTGGCGACCAACTGGAAGCCGAAAGGAGAATGTTGGCGGACAAAAAAGTGAAACAAAGCATTCCTAGCCGATTCAAATTCTAGACCCTAACTAATCAAAGAACAATACATAGAAAGGTATTTACATCTATGGGAAGACACAACCTCAAAATCTAATGATATCTAACAGACGCAAGCAAATTTAGAAGGCATACCTATGAATACTGGAGCTGGACATTACGGAAAAGATATTGGCGACCAACTGGAAGCCGAAAGGATCACACATAAGGCACACACATCCAACGGGTTAACAAGCATTCCTAGCCGATTCAAATTCTAGACCCTAACTAATCCGATAAGGCACACACATCCAATGGGTTAACAAAGCCAGTCAGGTACTCTTTTATTTTACTCCTTCGCTCAAACCCAAGATGATGCTAACCCTATCATTCGTCGGCGAGTATCAATCTTAGAAGCTCAAATCGTCTTTGACAAAAGTCATTGAAAAACTTATAATTATGAACAAAAAAATTGTCGAATGCATGTCTATCTTAATTTCAAATCGAAACTAAACCTAATTTAAATGAGAAATGAAGAAAACTAATTTGTTGTTCAGAAATTGTTTACAGCCATCGCAGAACCAACACCTACAACACCTGTATTGAAAGTTTAAATTAACAATCTTACCTTATCGAGCTTGATTTGATTTGATTAATTAACATAGACATAATTGTCACAAACCATTAACAAAAATTAGTCGTCCAATTGACATAAACATAATTAATTAAAACGCAAAATGCGAATGAATAAAAGAAGATGAATACAAAGATGAAGTTTCGAAAAATCAATAAATAAACAATCATGTAAAGAAATCAAGAAACGCCTTAATTGCTCTAGATTTAATAAAGATAACATGAAAACAAACATATGGATCAGAAATGGCAAAAGCATTTCTTTACAGTAGCACGATAACAGATGCATTAACAAATGGAAATGTTCAAAGTAGAAAGACTAACCATACCTTGTATCATTTTCAGGTATAAAGCATTTGAGCAAGTTAATAAGGACCGTGTTGTTTCTAAGCTATTCCATCAGGAAAAGATTCCGATTTCTACGTTACGGTTCGTACTATCGCATCATATATAAAAGTCGCCGTTAATGTGGACCATCATACCTTGCTGCAATCTAACAGGACGCCATTCAGCATCAGAATCCACAGTTTATTATGCCCTAGGGCACAACAGGATAAGGAAAGCAACAATTAGCATACATATGATTTGAATATAAAATCAATAAGCATAATTGCCATTTCAGTAATCAAATTTAAGAAAAACAACCAAATATATCAAATTTCTAAAAAATTATATCCTCTAACTATCATATTCAAATATATCATCGAAAGCATATTCGACAGCGGTTTTCCATCCTAAAAAAAAAAGTTGGCCGTAAGAAGAAAATGTAATATAGGTACCTGAGGTGTTCTTGAATGGCGTCCTCGAAACCATACTCCGAAACACTCGATGTCAACCAGTTCTCGATCTGTTTTGGGCAGCCGTTATCGACACTTACCATGATTATTTGGACATCATTTTCATCCCAGAAACACCTCTCAAAACAGCTACAAAAGACCGCGACCCCCTGGCGAATTAATAATAAGCAAAATGTTAACTTCAATGAAAAAAAAAACTATAATGATCATCAGGAAACCGACCTAGGAAGTCTCTGCCATCAAGTGAATCAACCCATGTTTCAGCAGCGTCATACAAGGCGCTCTTTCATCAGTAATGTTGTACTTTTTCTTTAGTTTCTTGGACAGGTAAAGCTATTGCAGCAGCCCTAGCATACTTCACTGTATACTTATCATAGAAGCTGAAATTACCTAAAAGAACAAAAGCAGGACATCACTTTGATGATCATAATCATATTGATATAAAACCATCAGGGTACTAAATAAAACCATCACATATGAAAACCAAGTAATTAAAAAAAAAATCAAGAAACATTGACAGGGACAATAAACATAACCCAAAGACAATAAACAAAGAAGAAACTGTAGAAAGCAAAGTAAACAACACATACCTGAGAACAGAGGAACACATGGATCCTACATCTAAAAACCTGAAACGTTAATCCAAAAACCTTTAGTGACAAAAACCAAATTAGAGATTCATAGTGTTAGTCCGATAGACATTTCGAAAGTGATCTTATAGTAATACTGGAATCCTATAAACCAGATAATACAGTTTGTAAGCTATTTAAGATTGGTTCGAAAATCAAAAACTTCAAGCTACGTTTGTGTATACATATAATAAATGTGACTGCTAGTGAAATCATCTAACTTGAGAAATAGCAAAAAAATGTCAACATACCTGCAATTCAATGAGGGATGTAGTTGAGTGTTGCCCAGGTATGTAAGCCTCAACCTACGCATCTAACCATCCTGAACATCTGTAAACAAAAACAAACAATACCAAGTTCCAAAAGCAATTTTAAAAACATAAATGATTAAAATCACTTTAAAACAGATCCCTAATCAGTTTAATATACATAATACATCAACAATCAAAAACAAAGAATACATCAACAATCAAAATCAAAGAATACACAGATTAAAATCACTTAATCACTTTAAAACAGATCCATAATCAACAAAACACAATATATCAACAATCAAAACTAAATCATATAAGAACCATAAAAAACAATAATCGCACATAAACCCTAAAACATCAACCATAAAACTAAAAAATTAGTAAAACTGAACAATAATACACGAAAATTCAAGTATTCAAAGATAAATAATTGAAATCAGTCAAAACAGAGAGAAAAAACCTAATCGACAAAGAAATCAGGAAAAAACACGAAAAAAATAAAGAGAAAACAGAGAGATGAAGAACGATTGATTGACATAAAATGGAAGAGATAAAACCTTGGAGAGGAGATGAAAGAACACGGTAAAGGATCTCTGATTCGAACGATCGCCTTGATTAGGGTTTGTGGAATTGGAGAGAACGATTGAACGAATTGGGGATTTAGGTTATGGTTGGTGTATTATTTGCCTATATATTTTTTGTGATTTTTGATTTAAAATAAAACGAAAATTTTATTAATTCTCTCAATGTGCCATGTGGCATCACCAATGGAGGAGAGATAATTGCTAGGGGGGTAAATGAATGACATGTGTCCAAAATTGCTCCAAAATATTATATGTATAGATTCATATTTGAGTTATAACTATATAACATTACTAGGTTAGAGACCCGTGAACTTCACGAGTGAAGAAATTTTTAAATAAAACATCTTATCGACTAAATAAAATAAAACAACTTTTATAAGGACAATGTTTAACTAAAAGTTTAAAACATATATGAAGCCGAATTATGTGATTGATTGGAGTTTTAGCATTCGATATATCGTGAAACATCGGATATATTAAAAACATAATAGGTTAAAACCACTCCTTTAAAAAAAAAGTCACCTCCAAGACTAATGCCTCAATCACGCCCTATAATGGTTGTTTCTATAACCTTTTAAGTGTTGTTTTCATTATTCAAATCATTCAAATCAATTTAGAAGCAATAGTTATGCAAAAACAACCCAAAAACATCATATAAATTTCAATTTTGTAAGGATGAACAACGCACGGATAATAAAAAAACAATTGTAGAACGTTAATTTTGTTTGGGATGTTGAAGTTGCAAATCCTATGCTTTCTCTTGACCAATTCACCATGATTTCACTACCTTCTGCAATTCAAAGCATTACTTATTTATATGTTTCATAAAAAAAGAAGAGTGGTTATCGGCAACTGTGTATATAGGAAAATTTAAACATGATATTCTAGGACTGAAATGAATGCCTGATGTAACATGCCCTTTCAATTTTAATCTAAAAATACTAAACTGATATTTTTAGCGTAAGCTACTTGGCACAATTAACACGGAAAAAGTATTAAATTATGTATGGTTTAAAAGCCTAACAAATTTGAATAAGTGAACATTATGACACCTCAAAATTTCACTTGATTGTGATGCAATACAGCATTACACACGACGGTTAAAACAGTAAACGATAATGGAATAAACATAGAGAGGTATTGAAGTGCAGATCAATAAATAATGTGACTGCTATAGATGATACCTAAAAACCATGAACTTAATGTTAATATCATACTGTGTGACATTGAACTTTGTTTTGACATATAGTTGAACATGTCATATGCATTTAACAGATCAACAACCATGTTAAACATGAATGCTAATATAGTGGTAATCATCCTAACTTCAATCAATTTTATGTACTTAGGGAAGATGAGCAACCATACCGACCATTGAAACTGCAAGCCCCACAACGCCAGCCCAGCCTAGTCCTTGCCAAGCTCCATTGCAAATGACTCGAAAAACCCTATCCTATTAGCATGTCCAAATGCAGAAGTTGATTAGCCTTTTAAGCCCACTGCACATATACAATTAGTTTCCTTTAATAGGTAGAAACAAAAGTTCTAAATAGCTAATTTTTACAATTACGAAATCCATAAATGGGTGGAGTCGACTCAAAACATCAACCTTGTACAAATAAGAAAACCATTTAGTTGAAAGCCTGAACTTGCTCTATTAACTTCACATGCCTGAAATACTTTTTTCAATGGTTGTATTCCATTTATAAAACCTTTGACCCTCTTAACCTGTGAGGTCTTCATTTGCATGTCTGGCCTTCATCAAAATTTTATAGCAGTCTGTAAGTAAATCCGCCGACAACCCCAAAATACACAACAAACCTACAAATTACCAAGCCAGAAAACTGCACAAATAGATTTCTACAATTAAAACGTGTCTGCTGAATCATTTAAAGAATTACTGACTTTAAGAAAACAATATTGCGAACTTCTTAAAAACACTAAGATATATTAAAGTTGAAATTTAACCCACTTGGGATAAAACATAGCCAATATTGTGTCAATATTAAGTTACAGAATAAATTTACGCGTTATGTACGTTGAAAGAAAATGGAAGAACTACTCACCTCTTTCATGATTCTAAGTGCCCAATATCACCATGCCAACCTACAAAAGTTTTTTTCACTAATGACAACTCTTTGTATCTTTTTCCGACGTAGTGTGTTTGATTTCATGATAATTCCGATTCTTATTGAACATAATATTTTTTTCTTTATGCAACTTGGTACTATAATTTTCGTTTATATGGGTCCTATTTGCATGAATAACCAAAGGGCCAAATCATAAGTAAATGGATTTCAATCGCCACCTCTGTTATTCACTAATAAAATCACAACTTATGTTATTCACTGGGTGTGGGAAGGGGAAAGGGTCGGGAAGGCTGACGTGGAGCTTTCCCCGAAGGGGAACACCGCCCCCACCCCCCCCCCCCCCACCCCCGCTCCAGCTTCGGTGAACTCGAGGAATTCTTCCCGTCTCCCCGTCCCATTTCCCAACGTTTTTTTGAACGTTAAATAGAGAGAGAGAGAGGGGTTTAAAGAGAGAGAAAGAGAGGGGTTAGAGAGAGAGAGAAGACCTGTTGAAGAGACGACGGCGGTGGACTTTTTTTGCCGGAGACGAGCTTCTGCCGCCGGAGACGACAACTAGACGGCGGTGGAGCTTTTGTCTAGTGTGTATGTGTGTGTGTGGGGGTTTTAAAGGGAAGAGAAGTAGAGAGAGAGATCAGAGAGAGATCAGAGAGAGAGAGAGAGTGTGTGTTTGGAGAAGATGAAGAGTGTGTGTGTGTGTGTGTGTGTCTGATGATGTATGTGTGTGTGAGTTTTGTTTATTTTTTATTTTTTTTTTTTTTAATACTTAAATAATAAAAAAAGGAAGGGGGAAGAAGGGGGAACCATTTCCCTAAAAGGGGGAGAAGAAGGGGAAAATGATGTGGCGCTGATGTGGACAAGGGAAAGGAAGGGGGAAGGGGAACCACACCCCATAGTCTTATAAAATCGCTACCTCTATTATATAAGTAGTGGGACCACCTAATTTCACAAATTTCTTGGTATGGGTCAAAATTCACAACAATTTGATTTATAAATTACATAAAGGAAAAAGGAAAATGAAAACCAACTTCAATTTTTAAACACAGTAACTATACAATAAATCAATGAGTAGAAAATGTATCAAATTGAATAAAAGAAAAAAATAATGTAAACATGTATGGTAATGGGTCAAACAGGTTGGTTGACTCACAAGTTGATCGCTAGTTAGTTGTTAAGGATATTGAAAATTTCATATGCAACCATGAATATTGTTTCTCAAAATGTAGATGCTTGGTAAAAAAAATGCTTTTGACATAACGACTATGATAAAATATGGAACTTTTGTGGTGACTATTTATTTTGTTAATGCCCGAAAAAGTACATTAGGACTCAAAACATTCCACAAAGATAAATTAAGCTATTTTGGAACGACCCCATATTTGAAGTTTTGGGTTTTTCTTTGGTATATTAAAGCACACACACCTCCCATAGGCTCCGGTTCAAGAAAATATAAAAATGCAAACATTATTTTTTTCCATTTGATAACCGAGATATTGGATACCACTATTAGGCTATGAGGCTGAAGATTTTCAAAATGTACCATACCCACCAAACCATACTTTAAGCAAAAAGAAAGTTGAAAATGAAAATCTAAAATGCAATATAACATTATATTCAAATTGATTACCTTGAATACTCGTGTTCTTAGCAATTCATAATGAGCTCTAGGGACTCCATCGACTGTGTGAGAACAAACAATGGACGGGTTCGCCTTTCGAATTTTCTATCGACTCAATATATTAGTATTACAATTAAAAAGGTGGATTATTATCTCGCATCATAAGCATTATCCAGATTGTATATACCTTTACAGCACCTTCCTCAACAATCGACATTCGAGACAAACGGGAATAATCTTGTCCTATCTTCTTTTTCAACTCCTCCATATAGCCAAAGTTTGTCATATATGATCTGTGAGAGGAGGTATTTATCAAGAATATAGAGTTAAATAAATTAAAAAACCTTTAGCAAGTTGTTACTCACTTGTAAATGACGGCGTAAAACATTCTGAAATAGGTTTACGGGGACTTTTTCCAATGCTTCGGGTAGCACTGTATGTGTAGTAAAAGAAAAAACCTGTGTTACGATATTACATGATTTTTTCCAACCCAAATGTTCTTCATTGAGAAGCACTCTCATGAGTTCAGCTATCAAAATTGATGGATGAGTATCATTTCATTACAAAGCAACCTGCATAGAATCCTCAAACTTAAAACAATATATAAATCAAGTAACCACATTAAATTAACAAAATCCAACCCATTTAGTATTGATTTGTGAAGTAGATAGTATTGAGGAATAACATGAATAAAAAGATATTATCCTATCCTAGCCATGCGAATTGATCTAACATTTATAAAATCAAAGGTCAAATACTACAAATAAAAATCCAGTTAAACTACTTAGAAATGAGTCAAATGTATTGATTCATCAGTGTAACCAAAAAACTTACTTATCCAGTGATCACCAGACATCAGCAACCAAACCTGTGGGTTGCTTGTGAAGTATATACGCGTATTTTGTGACCAGAGATGGAAAGTACCATAATTTGTGTTGATGATCACAGGGGTTGTTCCAGGATTGATATTAGAGAGAATTTTGGAATGAAACTAACTTGTGATTATATATAAATGATTGTTGTACAGCCCTATTTATACTTACTGAATCGGTGTGTGTTGAAACATCACAACCATTCAACTACATTAACCGTCTATAACTGCCATGGGACACACCGGTTCCCTTTATTCTATTCTAAACTTATGATATATAATATACTTATGATAAATCAAATATTATATGCTAACAATTTGTATACAACTCATACTTGTATGTTCCTAGGAGAATGTGGAGCTTTAACCAAGTGAGAAATAAAACTCTAAACCAAGGGACAATCAGCAGATTTGTTTTTGAATTTGAATGCTTACTTATGTTGAGAGCAATTCTAGGCAACAAAGCATTTGATGAGACGAAGGTGGCTTCGAGTTATCTACATGTCTCTCAACAGCTGCAGCATATTTTATCACAACCTAAGCTCCTGCCGAATGGCCAAAGAAACGCGTAGGTTAGGTTAACAGGAACAATGTGAATGAAATGTCACATCTATGATGTCATATTACATAAAGAAAATATAATTCAAAGGAATACAAAGTTAGATTGGTATATTTAAAATGCAATGTGGTCGTCGAGCCGCTACAAAAGGAGATGACTCTGTTAAGCCATAACCAACTTGGACTTTAGTGCCAATTGCCTATAAAGACACCAAAGCCAATTGTTGATTGTGTTGGACTTTGCAAGAATTTTAGCAGCCTGCAAAAGAAGTTGATATCATGACTCAATAAAACAGATCGGACTACATATAACTTCAAATATGTTAAGCATGAAAACATATAATAGGTATTTCCGATTACTAATAAAGATCGAAAATTACTATATTTGACTATGGTAAACAAATATATACACAGATGAAGATCATATATCGGATAAGAATCGGCCAAACACAGACAACCTATATACGATTCAGCCACATGTAAAACTATAGCAAGAAACTAATAACAAAACATACAAAAATACAAATCGGAAAAGAAATCAAAAAGATTTACAGCCAAAAGCACAAACAATAACATAAAATCGTTCGGGGTCGGTTCATAAAGATATCCTACAAAAACCAGAGATTGCAAGATCTTTAAACAAAATTCATCAAAATAACTAAAGAATGTAAAAATACATTCATAAGATATACAGTAACTATCACAACCATCAGTTAGTTATTTACCCAAATAAACGATGATCATCAAATCCTAATAAAATTTCATACAAACTGTAATTTACAAAACCAACATTACACAAATAAAATGCTTGAAAGCCATAATCAAATTCCAAAGAATACAAACTGATGCAACCAAAGAATACAAACTGATGCATATTTAATAATACGAAAAAGCAAAATGCTTGAAAACCATAAGAAATTACATACGAAAAAAATATGTTTTAATAAAAACACCAAGAAATAAACCCTAAAATATTAATGAAGACAATAAAAACGTATGAATCGGATTTAGTACAACGAAACACAATATCTTTTGATCGGATCTGAGTCGGAAACATAAAACGGAGAAGAAGATATTATAAAAACAATCGATTGAAAGCCATATGAATACCTATATAATACCTTTTGACCGGATCTTAGGTTTTGCAATAAGAGCGCCGTCCCTTTTATGGAGTGTAGACGATGATATGGAACGCACTATTTTCTGAATGACAATGCAGCGGCGGAGAAGACGGTATCATCTCATATTAAAGACAGGTCAGGGATTGATGATAGAGATGAAGCAATGATTTTGTGATTGAGCTCAGGCGGCGAGTTTCTTGGCTGGAGAGGGTAGGGTTTGAAGTTTAGAAAACTGATTATGAGGGAAAAAAAGTTAGGGTTAGGAGCGGCTGATTAGTTTTTGGAGGAGCAAGAAGACTTTGCAATGATATAACCCGGGTCAAAAAAGTAACCGGGTTAGAAAATGGGTTTAGATAGTAGAATGGTTTGTTGACACGTGGACTTTCATAGGGTGGAGCTCTAGTATTGGGACAAGTGTCCCCCTAGCTACTCATTTATTAGAAGAAGAAGATTTTTGGGGCCAAGTCTGTAGGTTGTTTAAGTAGGTTTGAGCTAGGTTGTTGCTCTCCTGTCGCCTCTTAGGCAAAGTATTTTTATCCAATTGTTGTGTATAAAATTACATGTTTTGTAACTTTATATATATTAAAAAAAATAAACACTATCATTATATAAATAATGAGTGCGCTTACTCTTGTGAACCTAGACAAGCACGATATGTAAGCTTGGACCTAAAGCTCGTTTATTAAATGAGTTACAATTTAGGCTCGGGCTCATATAAACTAAACTTGGTTCAAGTTTCGATCGGTACCAGTTTGGTTTTTTACAATACTAATAATCAGTATAACAACCGAAAAAACCAAAGAAATAAAGTAATAAAACTTCAGAGCATACAAATTTGATGGTAAAATTCTTAAAAAGTTAAACACTTAAACTTTACTATCCCTTGCGTAAGATATCAAAGTGAAGTTTTCCTCCGAAAAAAATAGGAACGACGATTAGGGTTTTTCTTGAGCATGGCGGACAGGGATCGGTACAACACGAATACATGGTACGATGTTACTTCAAAGAGGGGAAGGAGATCGAGAACAAAAGCCAGAACATCATCGAACGTGGAGATTACTATGTTTTTTGTTTCCAATTTACCAGGAAGATGTGGTTCAATCGATATTGTTGAAGTTTTGAAAGGTTTTGGAGAGATCCATGGCACGTACATAGCCAGGAAGTTTGACAAGCTCGGTAAAAGGTTCGGCTTTGTATCTTTCAAAAACGTTAGGGACGTGGCAAAGTTAGAGAAGGATCTAAAGGATATTTGGATTGGTGGTTATAAACCTTTCATTACCTTAGCAAGATTCGTGGATGGAGAGAAAATGGCTAGGAAGGAGGAAAGACATTGGCAACATGTTAAGGAGAAGGTCATTCCGAAGAATTCTATGGTTGAGGAACAGGTTGATGTTCCTAATGATGAAACCAGTGTTAGGACGGGGACAACTGTGGTGGGCAATAGATTGTTTTGTGATACACTTATAAATAAATAACTGAATTCAGGGCCGATTGAGGTTTCAATACCTCCTAACATCCAAGCTTTTTCTATATGGAATGGGGTAGGTTTGATTGGCAAGGTTAAAGATTTCGGTGTTCTTATGAATCTGAGTGGCTTGTTGTCTTCTTTAACCCGAGGTAATGTTTCAATCAAGTATGTAGGGGGTTTTAGTGTATTGTTGGTCTTTAGTAGTCCGAAAGAGAAACAGGTTTTCCTTGGTAGTAAAGATGTTTGGGTGACGGTTTTTGACTCGTTGGAATGTTGGGAGGGTCACGTAGTGCCGTTTGAACGTATTGCATGGCTGAAAATATTCGGTGTGCCGTTATGTTTATCGGAGAATTTTGTTTTTAATGATATTGGGTCGAAAGTGGGTACAATGGTGCAATCGGCTCAGTTTGCTGAATCCGATCAAGACCTATCTTATGCTTTGTTAGGTGTTCTCTTTAATAAAGTGGAGAGAATCCAAGAGAAGGTGTATTTAAAGTGGAAGCAGGAGGCTTTCTCGGTTTTGATTGAAGAGGAATATAGGGAGTGGATTCCGGATTGTATTATGAGTTTAGAGGATGTTGATGTCTCTTCGATTTCGGCTAGTCAGGATGATGAAGGTCCAAAGTAAGGTGATGTTCAAAGGAATGATGAGGAACAGATTATGGATGAAACGAGTAATGGTGATCATGATTTAAATGCTATTAATGATGATACACAAACAGGGAGTGGTCTGAATGTGGTGGAGGTTGTCAATCGCCATTTTTTGGATTCTGCTCAAGGTAAGGAGCGCAAGAAATAAGAGGTAAGTTCTCTCGGAAAAAGTAAAGAGGTGATAAATCAGTGTCCCCTTCGGAACAGGAACGGCCTAAGAGAAGATCCAGAGACGGGGATGATCCATTTGATGTGGATCAATTTATTTTCTTCCATAACGAGGGGCCTAGTGGTGCTCAAGATGGTGAACAAGTGCAGGGTTCTCCTTATAATTTTCTTACTCCGGATTTGAATCATGAGGTGGTGGTGGAAGATTCGGGTCAAGCAGGTTCTCATGTGGAATCGGGTCAAGAAGTTTTTTTCTCAAAGGATTGAGGATGAAGTCTCTGTGGAGGTTTCAGAAACTATCATTTTGGGTAAGGTTCTTGGAGCTAATAATATTGATTGTTCTTGGAGCTAATAATATTGATTCTTTTGAAGATAATATAGCGAAATATCTTGTGGAAGAAGGCTTTCAAAAGGTTAATAAATGAATATTCTTCGTTGAATATAAGAAGGATGGGATCGGGAAGGAATAGTTCGGATAGGAATGGTGCTTGGGTTCGAAAGTTTAGAGTTGTTAACGAAGTTGGCTTTGTTATGCTCCAAGAGACTCAATTTGAGTCGATTGGAGCTTTGGATTTACATAAGTTTTGGGGTTCGGGTAATTTTCAGTATGACTGGGTGAGAGCGTCTGGGCGATCAGGAGGCCTTATTTCTTTTTGGGATCCCAAGAGGTTGTTTTGCACTCGGTTATCAAGAACAGTTGGTTTCTTGCGGTTACGGGTTCGATTAAAGATAGTGGGAAGATATGTACGGTGATTAATCTCTATGCTCCTCAAACCTTGGGCGACAAAAGGATTCTTTGGGAAGATTTACCGAGGCTTATTGCTTCAAATGACAATTATTGGTTACTAGGAAGTGATTTTAACTGTCTTCGTTGTAACATCCGGCAAAAATCGATATGTTTCCGTACGTAATTAGTATATGTAATTAACGGTTTAGGTGCATATTTAAATTAATTGGATTAATTTAACTGATGCCTTAGAGAATAGAAAATTCCCCATAAGATGCATAGGAATGCACATGTCTAATATTGAAGCACGACGAAATCGCGTGCGAATAAACTTGTCCGGAACGGACGTTGGTGATTACCCGGCAAAAATTAAATAAACGAAAAGGATCCCCGACCCCCAGGATATAAAATAAAGGATAAATTCAAAAAAATATAATGAGTTTTGGAACCCCAAAGCCATACGTGAAAGCTTATTATACAAATCTCCCGGTAACGAATAAAGTGCGCGTACCGCACCCGATACGCGCATAACCCATAATTTCACCCGGCAAGAGCCTAAATAACTTACCAACGCTTAAACCGGACTATGTTTAAGGGTTATTAAGGTTATTTTTGATATCCGGATGACGCGCGATAAAACCAAAAAAAAAATGCCCGGACGGTACCCGAACGAGAAAGGATTAAACATAACTAATAATGGGTATTATTTAACAAAGTGGACCCCACCAAAACACCCTTGGGGCCGGCCTATGGCCCACCCAAGTGGAAGATATCTTGTGTTATCTCCATAAACCATTAGAATTAATAGTAATCATGAGGATGCATGAGTGTGTATTGGGTGAAAATTAACAAATCTTCTCCATTTCTCTCTCCAAACTCACGGCCAACACACATCCATATCTCCTAAGATTATTTTTTTTGTATTACTAGATATGAGAAGATATAGGAAAGATTATAATATCTTGTGTGAGATATTGGGGGATCTTGCAAGATCATGGAAAGATTTACAAAGATCATGATCTATAAAATCCACCAATCCCATTCAAAAAAATCGGCCAATACATACTAATGCATATCCATACAAGATTTTTCCTAGTACTATTATCATATTATAAGAAGATTACAATCTATTGTGGGATATCATGAATATTGTAAGATTGTGAGGAGATCTTGGAAAGATATATATAAGAGATAATATGCTAAACACTTGAGAAACCAAATATCCTTTTCTTGAACCTCCATTTGGCCGTAGCTTTTGGAGCACCCACCAACCACCATTTTTTAATTTCAAGCAATGTAAATCATCCATAAACAAACCCCTTTTCAAGTCCCTTTTAGTGTGTTTCAAGCTTGGAGCTTAACCTTTTGGAAGAACACACTCTAAACCCCATCAAAATCAAATATTTCTAGCTTCCCTAGCCTTGTGCTAGTTGTAAGTATTCTTGATCTTGTTCTTGTCTTTAATAGTTTATGTTTAATATCTTGAAGCAAGTTGTACAAGGGGTTGACTTGATTAAGCTTTTCATGATAAAACATATGCTTTTCAAGACTAAAATGGTGATAAAATGTATAATAGGGGCCGAAATTTTGGTGATGGTTATGTTAAGTATTCTTGTAGTTTTTATTAAAATAATGAATACTTGAAGAAAAATAGTGATTTGGGTAACACTTGTTGATGAAACTTGGATGAACTAGAAAGTGATTTTAATCATCTTAACTGAAGGATATAAGACTTGTTAAAGTGATAAATACTAGTGAACATGCACATGTAGTTTGTATAAAGGTGTATTTTTATAGAATGGAGTTTATAAAAATATGGACTTTTTCTAGCATATGGATTTATATAAAAACAAAGGTTTTTATAAAAATGTTAGACAAACAAAAACTTGGGAAAACTTATATAAAAATGAACGCTTTTATATAAATGGAAATATAAAAGTGTTGGAACATTTTGGATATAAGTTGTCAAGTCGTGTTGAAAATACAAAAGTGTTTATAAAAACTTCCAAGTAATATGTGTTGAGAATTAGAAAGTTGAATAATACTTCTAGAAAACATATAAGTTAAGAAATCGGACTTGGATGTGTTAACGAACTAAGACGTAAAAGCGGGCAAACGAGAAAAATATCATTACGTCAAGATGAGTAAAAATATATTTTAAGGAGTTAAAATATATATAGTTTGGATGAAAAATTTACATAACACTTTCCTAAGTGTTGGAAGAATATTCGTGAGAGAAAATATAACGTAAATAATCTAACGATTAAAAACGTTAAACGAACGTAGGAAAATACATATATATATATATATGTTCGGCTCGACGAAATTCTAGTACATTTACTTAATGGGAAAGTAAATATACGGGAAGGAAAACCGAGACGAGTAAATAATATATATGTATACCGAACCGACGAGATCCTAGTATATTTACTTAATGGGAAAGTAAATATACGGTGTGGTGAGTCGAGTCGGGCGTTAAAAATATATTATCGAACGACAAGACCTTAGTATATTTATTTGAATGGGAAAATAAATATACGGTAACGTGAGTCGTGTCGAGCGGTAAAGATATTATATCGAACGACGAGATCTTAAGTATAATTATTTAATGGGAAAATAATTATACGTTAAGTGAAGTTGAGTCGAGAATAATATTATACAAGTTAACTAATATTCATGAAAGTATAAATGTAACTTGTAATAATGGTAATCCATCACCAACGGACCTAGGACATATGTTTAATTAAACGGGGAATTATATGTAAATGGTGGTGTTGGGAGTTGGGTGTACAACTTGCCGGAGAAGCACACGCTATAGACTTAGTGACTTACACGCACTAGGACGTTCGTAGGTGCTTGATCACGGACTTGCTATTCTCTGCTATTTGATTATACGCTGTACATCAGGTGAGTTTCACGGCCCCATTTTACTGTTTTAACTGGGGGAAAGATATGTTTGTCAAACGTTGTCACATGTTGAAATGTTTTCAAAGGTTAAAATGTGATAAGTGGTGTGATGAGTACTTGAGCAGTGATCGCCACTCGGGGTTGAGTCCTCTCTTCTGTAATCATTAATTCAGGGAAATGAAACCGAAGGAATATTTGGATAGTACTATTGGTGCCTGACAAGGCCCACCCCTAATCGATAGCGTCGATTATGCATCGGCGTATGCCAGGGGTGCACGTATTCTGAAAT
The DNA here is from genome assembly GCA_030844895.1 of Ambrosia x helenae. Taxonomy (NCBI): domain Eukaryota; kingdom Viridiplantae; phylum Streptophyta; class Magnoliopsida; order Asterales; family Asteraceae; genus Ambrosia; species Ambrosia x helenae. The sequence continues at coordinate 69,467 of JAUTDX010000913.1, forward strand.
TAAGTCGTTGGGTTCCGAGAAACGACTTGGAGCGGGGGCATTATTATTAGTCTTGGTTTGGTTATGGGGCTCAAGGGATTACTCATCATCATAGTTTGTAGGAGCTAGCTACTCCTTACAAAGGCCACAAGTTGTGCGGGTTTCGCACATGTTGTAAATATGAAATATCGATCGACAAGATCCTAGTATAATTATTTAATGGAAAAATAATTATACGGTAAAGCGAGTCGAGTCGATGGTTGTGAAAATGTTGTTGCTATGAAACTAAAACCTGTGAACTCACCAATATTTTATATATTGACGTCTTTTTAAACATATCTTTCAGGTAACTAAGCGCTGAATAGATATGGGGCTAGTGCGGTGGAATTCGGGATGTCGGATACTGGTCGGGGTTTCATCAATTGTTACCAAAGGGTTGGAACAAACGGAAATACCTCACATTGAAACTTAATGTTCGTCGTTTTATGTAATATTGGAAATGTGATTCTCTGTTTCGACATCTTAATTAATTGATTCTTTCCTAATTAAATATGGTTTGTGTTAATCTTGACTTTGATATACTTTCGAGCGTTGCGCCACGTGTTTCCGCCATTGGCGTGGTGTGACAGAAGTGGTATCAGAGCCAAGGTTATAGCGAACTAGCATTTTTGAAAAATATAGACTATAACCGGTTTCGGCTCGAAGACAAAGTTTTCAAAACTAAAACACAACAAAATATTTTAGAAAAGAAAGAAATTTGTACATGGGATGTACAAGGGGAAATTCCGACCGACTAGCCATGTGTGTCAATATATGAAGTATTAGAAAATACGGATAAGAAGGTTATGTTGCATAGGAATCCGATTCTCTAAGATTAGTTAATACATACACGTAGTACGGATATTTGCCAGTAAGGATGTTGTGTCACGCTTCACATTAGTCCACACTCCTGCATCGATCACCGGTACCAGCAAGAGGGAAGGATGTTGTGGTCTACGATGAGCTCACTCGCTTACCTATAGACGGGATGATCAGAAGGACTAATCTCTATCGTGATAATGGATGTCACCGCGTTGTTTATGATTTGGAAGCAAAACTAGACCAAGTCATTTGTTGTATGAAATCTCTGTTTTGGATCAGGAAAAGCTCGAACGTCTATTCATATGAGTAATCTGACGCAAACCCTCCCATCGGGAAGGGACATGAGACGAAAGCTTCCTTGTATAGGAGTGAACGCCTCTGCCGCAAAGTTCTTCCAAAGGAGCGGACGTACAAGAATACACGACCTACCGAAGCAAGAAATGTCAAGTACGGGGCGTGGAAGGTTATACCCGGAACCCAGTGAAGACCGAGGGTGCGACCCTGCTAGACCAGTGCGTTTTGAGAACAGGGACCCTGCGTGGATCAGATATGGGACCCATGAGACTCGTGACCGTGTGCTGCTGTGTCATCATGGTGAATAAGTCATGTTCGATCTAACGTATGCCCGAATTGTCTTCAAGGGTCGAGTATTTTTCTTCTCCTGTAGGAGGACAGAATCGAAATTGTGGGATTAGGAAGCTTGATCATTGTTATCCTGAAGGCTCGATAGCCCTCGTCGGAATCGACAGTATTGGTTGTTCCCATGCGGTCATAGGCTGATGGTGAAAGTAGCATGTCATATTGCACATCCGCGAGTCATAGGGCTGGGATAAACTTCGATGATGTCGAAAATTTCGGGCACTAATCATGACCGCGACAATTGTTGCCAGTGCTATGATGACGGCGTATAGTGGAACAGCAAGCCCCAGTCGGCGTTTGGCTATGGACTCACTTGGAAGTGCATACGATTAACTCATGGGAAGCCACTGCTCGATGTGTTGAGTGTTCATGTATGGATTAAACACCCTTTGCAATAGCGCTGGATCGTATTCCGGAAGATGATTTGGGATGGGCTTAGCATATTGGTACTTATGTCATACTACCTTCCTGAGGTGCAAAAGTCATCGTGCGACTCCTCTATCTACCTCATGTTTGTTTTTCAAGGATTATTTGTAGTCTCGCTTCAGTCGATGAACGCCAGAGTAGGTTCGATGCGTGTACTGTGCCTGAATCCGTCATAAATCCTAGAAAGTGGAACCTCACTCTGGGAATCGTAATCGTAAGGGTGTTCCGTAATTATCAAATGTCGCAAGACGCTTTTGCTGATATTAAAATCCCCCTCGAAAATCAAACGACGGACTACTGGGAGTGGTCACGTTATTCTGCTAAATTAAACACACCCATGGGACGGCAATTCCATTGCTCTTGTTGCAATAACATTCGTCACCCTCGTCACAACGACGAGACTAGTTATAATTGTGGGGTGAAAATTGATGCGAAGTATTTTCCATCAATCCCCATAGATACTGAGACGTTGAGTTCCCTCGCCACGGTAGTTGTAAACTAAGGTCGTGAGATCCATTCGTTATGGACACGGTGACCTATCTAATCTCTTGCCGCAATATGATACTCTCACTGCGTGGCCTATCGGGAAGAAAGTTCACCAGTCTCGTTTGGGTGACAGAGAGGCATTTCAGTTGATGTCTATCGGTGCTAAGGCCAAGATAATATGCAAGAAGACTCTAATGAGAAGGATGACTCGACTGGGTTGCCAGAGTCGGCATCATTTTCATTCTATCAAGGTGTCTCGATAAATTGTGATCTTTCTACTTCTACTTGCTATTTTTGTGGTGACCACTATCCTTGATATTGGGGTAGACGGTGGTTGGTTTCTAGGTCCTATGGGTACTAGTTACCACACATATAATAACTGCGACAAGTCTAAGACTCTGGTCGAGCCTGACGTTGTTGCCCCTGTTATTGTTCTATGACTCAAGCGAGTCCTGTTGACGCTGTTAAGTGTGTAGATCTTGCTAAGTTTGTTGTTGTCAGTAATTCTGTAGCACTTATCGGGCTTGATGTCGTTGTTTCCGTATCTGTTGTCGATCTTATTGTTGTCGTTGTCGATAGTCTATGTTGGACTTGATGATGCTGTTTCTATAGCTTTTCTCGAGTTGATGTTGTTGATGTATTGAGGCTCCTGCAGAAGTGAATGTCGTTAACGAAGACGTCTCTATGACCTTGCCAAGCCGCTATGGCCATATCTGTGTCTTTGTGGAGTTCGTTGTTATTAATTCCATTCTCTTTGAGGCTTTCATTGAACTACTAGTTATCATTCCTTGGGCTCTTAGCAAACCTAACATTGTCGATGGTTCTCAGGCCTCGGTTGAGGCTGTCGATGTCGCTGTTGCTATGGTTTGAGTGACTCATACCAGGCCTACGGTCATTCTCTCTATGAACGATATCGACTTGAGAAGTCAGCTGAATTATGTGGAACCCGTCGTTCCCATTTAAGTTATGACGACTGATGCGCCGGCCAATCTAACCATTCTTACCATTGAGCCTATGGAAGTTAGGCTCGAGGTCGAAGGTACGGATGCAAACCCCCCCCTCCACAAGTGATCTGAGACGCACAGGGATGCGTGCTCACCATAACGGAGCTTTCTGTTGATGTGGACTATGGATTTTCCATATTGAGCGTCATATTGACGTGTGAATCCATGCTGCTGTGTTACCCCCAGCCATTGTGCATGCTCGTTGTTGCATTATTTTTGCTGATTGCGTATCCATGTGGTTGCGCTGCATTGCCAATGATGCATTCTAGTGATTTCTAAATGGGCCCATCAGTTTGTGATCGGAGGTTGAGAATTTAGATTTATTATTGGAAGATAGAGACTTATCTGAGGTGGAAAGATGGGTATACGAAGAAGCCAAAAAGCGGATATTCAAATTAGAAGATTTTAAAGTGATGACCTTATACAAAAGGCTCGGGTTCGGTGGGTAAAGGAGGGTGATGAGAACACTAGATTTTTTCATGGAATGATTAATAGTCGCACGTATCTTGATTGTTATGGCATCAAAATACTTAACGGACATGAAGCCGATGATCTTATTTGTCCGTTTTAGAAAAAGAAATTAAAGAAGCGGGTTTTGGTTGCGGTAGATAAAGCTCCTAGTCCAGACGGGCTCAATTTTTGGTTCGTTAAAAGGTTTTGGTGAATATCAATAAATTTGATTGGGTTATCGTTCATTACTTTGGTTCCTAAGGTGAATGCTCCCATTGAGCTTGGTGAATATCGTCCAATAAATTTGATTGGGGTGATCAGTAAAGTGATTTCTAAAGTTTTAGCGAATAGATTGAAGAAATTTCATTGATTTCTAAAGTTTTAGCGAATAGATTGAAGAAAGTTAATGAGACCCAATCGACTTTAATTTCGGGGAGGTATATATTGGACGGTCTGTTTTTTATCAATGAAATTTTGTCGTGGGCCAAGCGAAGTGGAAAAGAGTATTTTTTTATTCAAGATTGACTTTGTGAAAGCGTATGATAATGTCAACTTGGGCTTCTTATTGCTGGTCATGCGATAGATGAACTTTCCGGAAACTTGGTGTAATTGGATTTATGGAATTGTTTCTTCGGCTCGCTCGTCAGTTCTGGTTAATGGTTCTCCGACTTTTGAGTTCAGTTGTGGTAAAGGTATTCTCCAAGGTGATCCCATCTCCCCGTTTTTATTTATTATTATTATGGAGGCCCTTTGAGGTCTTATTAAAAAAGTGAGTGATATTGGGTCGTTTAATGGGGTGGGTATTCCTAATGGAGGATCTAGTGTTTCTCATCTTTTGTATGCTAATGATGTCATGGTGATGGGTGAGTGGTTAGATTTTAATTTCAAGACTTTGAGGCATATTTTGAGGATATTCCATTTGTGCTCAAGTTTGAGAATTAACATTCATAAATCTACTCTTTTTGGGGTTGGGAATAGCTTAGATGAAGTGGGTGTGAGAGCGGTCGAGTTGGGGTGTAGAGTAGGTTCTACTCCGTTTACATATTTGGGTGTTCAAGTGGGCACCAATATGCGTCGGATAAATAGTTGGGATCCTGTTATGAAGGTCTTTAATAATCGGTTATCAAATTGGAAGGCTAAAGTGCTCTCAATTGTCGGTGGGTTGTTCTTATCAAATCGGTTTTGGAGAGTCTATTGACATATTATTTTACGTTATATAAAGCCCTAGTTGCATTGATTAAAAAATTGGAGGCATTGATCAAACAAGTTTCTATGGGGAGGAAGTGTTGATGTAAAAAAAGTTCATTGGGTTGGGTGGGAGACGGTCACGCGCTCGAAGAAAGATGGTGGGTTGGGCATAAATAAACTAAAGGTGTGTAATAATTCCTTGGTGTTAAAATGGCTTTGGCGATATCGTAAAGAACAAGATGCTCTTTGGAGAATAGTTATAGATGCTATTCATGGGTCTCGTAGAAGACGGGATATGTTTCCGCGTAATAACAAGTTTTCAGCTGCATGGTCTAAAATAGTTTTGTGTGGTCAAAAATTGAAAGTGGGAGATGTTTCTTTCGCGGGGATGATTAAAGGTAATGTGGGTAATGGTGCATTGATAAGGTTTTGGATCGATCACATGCCGCTTAAATATCGTCATCCGGCCTTATTTCGCTTAGAGGCGGATTGTTGGTGTGTAGTGGCGGATAGGTTCGTGACATGAAATGATGGTGACTTGATTACTTGGGATTGGAAGAGATATACGGCGACTGAGCAAGAGATGATTGAGGCGGTAGAGTGTCAACGAATGATCACTGGTACCCGACTTTCACAAATCGAGGATCAGTGGGTATGGAGAGTTGGTGATTTGAAGGAGTATTCAGTTAGAGAGGTGAAAGATTGGTTGAAAAGTGGTGACTTAGAAGAGGTTAATAAACATTTTGAATGGTGTAAGTGGATCCCAAACAAGTGTTACATTTTCATGTGGAGTGCTCTTCTGGATAGAATTCTGACTCGATGTGCACTTCGAAAAGGAACATATGGACTGAAGATAGCGGCTACATTTTCTGTTATGAACCCGTTGAGACATCAGAGCATTTGTTTACAAGTTGTAGGTTTGCGGATGGCGTTTGGCATGGTATTGCTATATGTTGCAGGCTTCTTCCGATGATTATGTTTTCTGTTGATGACATTCTGCAGATTTTTGATAATATGGGTTGTTCCAAGGCAAAGAGAAATATTGTGTACGGGATTCTCATGTTGACGTGTTGGAGACTTTGGAAGGCAATGAACGAAGAGATGTTTTCCAACATCACTAGGAGTGCTTGTCAAGTCATTTCTGATGTCAAATCGTTGAGTTTTCTTTGTTATAGAAGTAGGGGTAAGGATGTGGTTGTGGATTGGACAGGTTGGAACTCTTTCAATCTTGAGTCAATGTAATTGTGTTTAGCCGCAGTTATATCCGCCCTGGAAATAGTCGTTTTGACATGTTTTTTTAATGAAGTTAACCTTTAAAAAATATCAAAGTGAAAATCATTAATAGAATTTATCCTCAAGATAGTGAAACAAAAAAAAAGCCGAATTTCCAAGATAGATTATGAACACTTGTTTAATTAGACACCAAGCTTACATGTCCCTTGAATGACTTAGTGGTGTTGGTGAAAAGGATTAAATGGCTATTTCGAGAAGTTTATGGATAATCTGCCCACTAACATATTCAATTTATTATTTTGTACTAGTGATAATTTTCCTGAGACATACCTCAATAGATTAGAGGGATTCTTTTTTGAACATATATATAACTAGAATTGTGACCCGCCGTGCGTTGCAGCCGCGGTGTCAGAAACAATAACACTATTATTTGAGTCATTAAAAATATCGACGACTTGAAATTATAAATTAAACTTGACACATGCGTGCAAAATGGTAGACAATAAGAGAGCATAACTAGTTTGTGGCTATACACTGTGCGCGCATTGCGGCGCCGTTACCCTGGGCGGGGGAATTTCGCTAACAATTTTGCTGAACATTTTTTGGTTGTTTTTTTTTTGCATGTGTCATTCATGAATAGTACCATAGACTTCAAATCTACCGGTTGCCTAAAGATGATATTGTAATGTGAGTAATAGTATCGTAAACAACAAAATGCAAGATCAATGTACGTAAAACAATGATCATCATTGATAAATTTGAAGTTATGTAATCTAACATCACATATAATAATTGAAGAAGAATAAAGGATGTATAAAAGCTTACAAAGTCGAAGCAACTAACAGGTGATGAAAAATCAAACTTTTATTCCAACATTCAAACACATTTTCCCATTTTTTTTCTTTCATTCTTCATCCGTAATCCCCTAACACCCTCAATATTTTTTGTTGTTTCTTCTTTTATTGTCTATTATACTCCTAGTGTTTCATATAAACTCCAAATAAAAAGCTTATTTGCCAATCACCACACCACTACCACTCGTAATTACTACCCCATCTCGTCACCATAACCACCACCAACACTCGATGCCGCCACGGCTGCAACTGGAGTAGCCATGCCAAGTAACAAAACACTGTCATCGCCGGCTAGAACTCTCAACTTAGTAACCCACACAAAAACCACTCGAAAGAACCATCACCGGGTTCACCACCATCGCTCGAGGGCTTCACCGGTTGCTGCCATCACTACGGAAAATGTCGTAAGAGTCGGTCTGGCCTTAAGGAACCGACACCGGTGGTGGAGACGATTGGGTAAATATGGTTGTGGTTTTTAGAGAGAGAAAGAAGAGAGGAGAGACATATCTTCCAAAGAGAGAATACTATGAGTATAGAAAGAAATGTCGGGTATTTGGGTATATGAAAAGGAAGAAGAGACGTATCAAAGCGTGGCTATGACGGTGGTGGGGTGAATTGTAAAACCAAAGAAACGTGGTAGCACATTAGGAAGAGATGCAAGGGCAACATGTACATAAAGCTTTAGTGTTTTGTACTATGAAATTGCAGTACAACCAACTAAAGCACAAAGTACAACCAATACAACATATAACACCATTTAAGCACAACGTACAACTGCGTATTGCACATCTACCTTGCTAAATAGAATATTATAAATATGATAGGTAAGAGATCAAGCAATATGTGACTTCAGATATAAGTAAAAAAAGTGTGTTTGGTATAAACTGAAATTGATTTCAGAAAAGGGTGGCGGCGTAGCTTGTTGCCCGTCTACTGTCTATTTTGATATAAATTTCATATTTCATTATCCTATATATTATTTATGTTTAATTGTGATTGTGAATGTTCATGAATAGTGCCCTTTCGTTTTGAGAAGCTGTTATATACTGATAGTTTTGACAATGGTAACAAAGATTAATGTGGTGCAGGTGGTTTGGTTGTTGTTGTGTGTGGTTGGGTTCCCTGGTTCGAATTCTTCAAGGGGCCGTCCTGGCCTATATTTGTGTAATCGATTATCTATTAATCTATTAATATATATAAAATAATTGATATATGCTGACGTGGCGTGCAATGGAGGCCTCAACCTTCCCTTGAGAATGCCACGTGGCTTAATAATTGAAAGTTTTTGTTGTTTGTGAGTATTTTCGTTTTTTAACTAAAAAAAAGGAAGAATATAAAACCCTAAAATTTTATACGCCTCCTCATTATCTCACCGTCTCTTTTTGACCTCTCAAATCCGCCTCCTTTATTCTCTCAATCAATAATACTGCGATTGTTGCCTCCCTTCTCTGCCCTATCCTCCACAAAGGTAAATCATCATTCAATCGCTCTCTTCCTTCAGTATTGTTACATCATCATGTTAATCGATAAAGAAATTGACTCGACCGATAAAAAGAGTCAAACCTCTGAATCAAACCATACCCACTTCAAATCCGAAGATAATCGAGCAAATTTACACATTAATTCTAAATTAGACCATAAATTAGGAGTTTCCCAAGAGTTGACTTTGAGTTATTTGTGTGATAAAGTCAAAGGAAAATTAGTTCCCTCTTAGGATCATCATCATCATCATCATCATCATAATAATAATAATAATAATAATAATAATAATAATAATAATAATAATAATAATAATAATAATAATAATAATAAGAAGAAGAAGAAGAAGAAGAAGAAGAAGAAGGATGAGAACAGATGGGTAGAGAGGGATTTTATGCAGTTATCGGATTCCTCGAAAAGGGAAATAGAGGAAGATGAGAGTTATGGGAATATGGGATGAATAGAGAAAAGAAGCCGAAACTCGAGACGCTTGCTTTGTCTTTGGCTTTGCTTGAGGCTTCTATGTCGTTGGCTACATCGAATCGGGTTCAGGATGGGGAGGGGTCTGTGAGTTTGAGGCCGAGTAAGAGTATGCAGTCGTTGGGTAGGTCGAATAGTAATGATACGCGGACGCAAACGAGTTTTTTGAATGATTTTACGACTGGGTCTATGTCGTATTCGTATTCGCATCCGTTACTTCTTGTAAAAGATAGTTTAGTGATTATTTAGTTGATTAGGTTATAGGTGAGGGAATATAGGAGTGGTTAGAATGCTATAAACATGCAATTAAGGAATGTGGGATATTAGAGAGATATGAATCATGTGATAAGTTTTTGAACTCTTGCAACTTTCTTTTAGTAGATTAGGTTTTAGATTTTTCAACCTCGGGACCTTCCCGGGGTAATCAACTAGTTTTTTATAAAAAAAGGTGGTTAACAGGTTGTCTTCTTAGGCCTGCCACGTGTATGATAACAGCTATTCACGTCTTCAATCAACACGTATACATTGAGTCACTATTTTGCCTCATATAAATATTTTTATGTACGCCCACTTAAACTCCTGCATGCAATCTCTGATACCTGCTTCTTCTCCACCTCTCGACGAACGCAAGAGCTTCCTTCCGGGGAATTTCTTTTCCCTTGTCTCTAGGCTGTTCTAACAAAGCCCAAGGCCAAAGCATTTTGTTTTGGTAAGAGGTTAAGAGGCTAAACATTCACCTTTTTTGCTTTTTACCCAAAATTTAATCATCAATTGCTCCATGGTTGCCGATGATCTTATTTGAAAACCAAACATGTTTTTCCATAGAGGCTTTGCCCTTATTTGTTTTGTCTTTTGTGTCTCCTGTCAATCTTATTTTGGGTTGGGGATATCTACGGGGGTTTGTTGTTTCAAATTAAATGTTTCAAAGGCTTCCTTTTTTTTTTGCCCGCCAGTTGTTAGACTAAATGTCAAAGCCAATTTTTTTTTTCTTTCAACCAGCATTGTTTCTGTTGAACTAAAATTTGTTGCCTTTTTTGCTTTTAATCAGGTATCTCTACAACAGTATTGGATGCAGGTCTGTGCTCTGTTAAGTTTATTTGTTGTTGGTTATGTTTGACCATGTTGAAAAATAAAAGCATATTATAATGTTTCGGTATTATTTTTGTTGGTAGTTCTGTTGGTGGTACTTAGAAAATTAAGTTAATCTTGAAACAATGAGATAAATACAAGCTGCTAATATTATTTCATAAGACAATATTTATCAGATATGGTATATACACTTTCATCAGTGTCACTTATATTGGAACACTATAGCCAACTCTTAATATAGTTTACAAAGAGTTATTGGAGTAAGGGTAGACAGTTCTTGTAGTTTGCCATGTCCAATAGCTCTTGGAGTTAGGGTAGACAGTTCTTGTAGTTCGCCTGGTTCTAGGTGATATGGTGCGCGCGCGACTGGGGCTCCGCCAGGTGCAAGGTCAATCTACAACTCCACTTGACGAATGGGTGGAAGTCCCGGTAGTTCTTCTGGGAAGACATTTGGGTAATCACGAACCACTGGGATGTTTTCGATTTTTGGTTCACCTTCAACTCGAGTGTTAGAGATATTAGCCAAGATGACTGGATAGCCCTTCTGTATACACTTCTGGGCTTTCAAGAACGAAATGATGCCTACCATAACACCACCATGATCACCATGAATAGATAACAGTTCTCCACTAGGGAGAGGAATGCGAACAATCTCCTCTTGACAGAGGATTTCAGCACGATGCTTGGACAACCAGTCCATGCCAACCACAATATTGAAGCTTCCCTAAGGGATAGGCATACGGTCGATGTCAAACAAATGACCATCTAGTTCGAGCTTACATTTGCGGTGTACATGGTTCGCCTCAACAGGCTCGCCATCAGCTAGTTCTACAAAGTGTGGGGGTTCAAGAAGAGTAGGGTCTAACCCTAAAAGTTTGCTATGCTTTAAAGACATAAAACCTGAAATTCACACAAGAATCAAAAGAACAGCAGCATGATGGTCGTTCAATGAAACTGCACTCGTATACACTTGGTTGTTGTTCTTGGCTCCTCAAAGCCCATCACAAAAGTTCTTCCCCGGGTATCATTGTTGTTGTTATCGTGCTAGTTGTTGCTGTTGGAGAACTTATATTTCACCAATTCCACGTTTTCGTGCTATCACTAGAAGCAGGAGATGAAGCACCATGCTTCGGAAAAGTATCGTGCTCAACAACCTCAATAGTGAGTTTGTGAGCCAGGTGAAAGACTTGTTAGATTTTGGGTAGGTGAGCTGCATTGACCATACTACGAATAGGGTTTGTTGTTTGATTGAAATTGAGAGAGAGAGGGGGGGGGATGGGGAAGGGAAGTCCACGACGCAAATAGGGTTTGGGGTAGGGTTTATTATTATTATTATTATTATTATTATTATTATTATTATTATTATTATTGATAATATTATGCTAGGAATTGGATTATGGGCCAAGACTACGGGCTCATGGGCCTATTTTTGATAAACGGACCCGTTAATAAGGCCTAGCCCCGGGAATAATCCAGATAATATTATTCTCACTAAAATACATAAAAACTATGGTTTTAGTCACCCCGTAAAATATTAATCACATACTGATCACAGAGTGCACAAAATTCGCTGGATTTACGTAACGACTATCTATTAAGCACTAATTCACATAATCATGTTAATTCGCATTCACCATCATTCAATTGCACATATGGCCATGTATGTTTGACAATTCACCAACGTTCGGGGTTCAACACTAGTGTATGTAGTCCGGTAATTCCCCGAATTACCGTTTCATGCATCTATTAACCTATAACTGTGCAACATGTGACTTACCTAACTAACCCTAGTTAAGTAAAATGTTATGAATGTAAGTACAAGTTAACTAGAGTTTAGTTAAAGTATGAACCTGAAAATGCGGGGTGTCACATTAATGTCATTAACCAATTAGAGGTTTTTTGACGATGTCGTAAAAGGAATCGGTCCGGATACCAGCTTTACAGTATCGGGGGTGGAATACAGGCGCGGGTACTATCTTGATGATGGGATCTACCCACCTTATGCTACAATCGTTAAAACTATTTCCCACTCGTACGACGAAAAAAGAAAGAAATTTGCCAAGTATCAAGAGGCGGCAAGAAAGGACATTCAACGTTTATTTGGGGTTCTACAATCAAGATGGCACATCATTGAAAACCCAGCATGTATGTTCACTCCAAAAAAGTTGCGTTACTGTATGTATGCTTGGATCTTGTTGCATAACATGATACTCAAAGACGAAGGCGCGACCATCTGTGAGTATGACGAGAATGCCCCCGCGGAGAATACAGTTCCTGTTGACCTACATCAACAAGATTTAAACGAGTTCTCGTTACATAATGAGCTCATGCATCAAAATCTTCAAGCGGACTTGGTTGAATATATTTGGAACAACGGACAAGAGTAGCTTATTTGTAATTTTTTTTATGTCGAGTAGTTTAATGTAGTTTTAGTTGTGTTTTTTTTAGTAATGTTTTTTAATGTAATATTAACTTTTTAATATTAATATTAGAATATTAATTAATTAAGAAAAAAATGATGATGATTCTCCTAACTCCACACCCTTAGACCATCATGGTGATGATGTTCCTAGCCTTACTAATGTGGCAGCTAAGGTGGTGAGCCTCATCCTTAATGAGCCTCACTTTAGAGGAGAGGATAGGTGGTGAGTTATTCTTGCTATAGTTAACATTTTAATAGGGAAGAACAAATTGAACCAATAATGAGGTGCATGATAAGCTTTTTTTTTTGAACATTCAAATGGAACTTTCATTTCACCCAAAAGTTTACAATCTATCGACACCCAGGCTCATTTAGCCAGCGGCTACCTGGGCCGACCCATTACACAAAGTATCAAGACCTATTATTACACACCCACGGCCATATCTACATTCTAACCGTTATCAAAACAAGAAAAATCCCACCATTTCGCTTTTTCCAAACTCAAAGACTTCGCCCTTTTGACCATCCACCAGTACGTCTCGAGCTTTATTTCTTCAATCAATGCCGGAGTTGCCATTGATACATTCCTGAATATCTTGTCATTCCTCTTGATCCACAGTTTCCAGATTACCATCATAGCTACCGCGTAAACCGCCTGCTTCAACTTTTTGTCCCCAACGATCTTCCAGCAACAATCAAGGACTGCTGCAACTGACAACTCATCTTTAAATTCTCGGATCTTCAGCCATTCTGCAATTCCCCACCAAGTCGCTATAGCCCAAAGACAATGTGTAAAAATGTGGTCCAATGTTTCCGATTCAAGGCCGCATCTTCTACAAAGTCCATCGCCCACTTGTACACCTCTATATGAAAGCGCTTCGGCTGTCGGGACTCCATTCTTTAGAACCCTCCACACAAAACAGTTAACTTTTGCCGTTGCAATCTTGCTCCAAATAAAAGCGCCACCTTGTGTTGACCCCACCACCTGGTTAAACAGATCGTCTCTAACTAATTTAACTGAAAAGTCCGACTTGGACCCTGATTTCAACCAGCACCAGCAGTCCGGGTCTGAGTTAATGCAGAAGGAGTTATACATAAGCCAAAGCTGTGCAGCCTGTTCCTGTTCATTGATCGATGAGGGCAGCCGGCTCCAGGGTAAGTCCCACCATATGATACCATTTAATTTCCTGTAACAATCTATCACATATAACTCTTTCACTTTGCAAATGGAGTACAAGGTAGGGAACACTTCCTTCAGACTATTATCCGAGCACCACCGATCTTCCCAAATCTAATGGTATTACCGATTACGCTGAAACACTTGAACTTGGTCTCCACCTCAATGCCCCTTTTGAGTAGCTCGTTTCGGATGTTTACGATATTCGCCCACGTACCTCTGGATGATTTTTTGGCCGGTAGAAAACCGGAGCTACCTCTACCCCCATGAATTGCTTTTATCACTTCTCGCCAAAGTTGCAAAGGTGACGACTTATACCTCCACCACCATTTAACAAGTAAAGAAATGTTGAGTTCTTCAATGCTTCCCACTCCCAACCCCCCTATTTTCTTTGGTTTGATAATATTTTCCAAGGCAACCCATTTGATTCTGTTGTTTGAACCTGAGCCGCCCCACAAGAACCTTCTGCGCAAGCCTTCGAGTACCTTTATGACACCAGTCGGTGCTTGGAACATAGACAAATAATAATTCGGTATTGCACCCAACACCGCCTTCACCAGCACAGCCCTACCTGCAAAAGACAAAAATTTTGTTTTCCAAAGAGACAATTTTGACCGGAACTTGTCAATGACAGGTCTCCAGCTATTAATTCTTTTCATATTGTTTCCTACCGGTAATCCCAAGTATATAAATGGCAACGAGCCAATCTTGTAATTAAGCACTTCAGCCATATTTTCCAGCTCGGTTACCCCCACATTAATCCCAAATAGGTTACTTTTGTTAAGGTTAACATTCAGACCTGAAGCAATGGAAAAACATCTAAGGATACGATTAAGATTCTGGATGTTCTCCACGGACCACTGACCAAGGAATAAGGCGTCATCCGCGTACAGTAGGTGGGAAATGGTTGGTCCTTCATTTGGCAGCTTCACCCCATTAAACGTCCCTGCAGTCACTGCCCTTTTCATCATGACATGAAGTGCCTCCATAACAATTGTAAACAGAAACGGAGACAACGGGTCCCCTTGTCTAAGCCCCCTTTTCAGTTGGAATTCTTCAGTAGGCGCCCCGTTGATTAACACCGTTGCCCTCCCGGTCACCAATATACCCATTATCCAGTTTTTCCACCTAGATGGAAACCCCATATGATGCATAATATTCAATAAAAATTTCCATGAGACGCAGTCGTATGCCTTTGCGAAGTCAGCCTTAAATAGCAGGAGTTGCTTTTTACACCGTTTAGCCCAAGCCACCACTTCATTTGCAACAAGCGGCCCATCAAAGATATTACGCTCTTGAATAAAAGCAGACTGAACAGGGGAGATCAGTTTTGGCAGAACCTTTCTCAATCTCGCCACCAACACCTTAGAGATAATTTTCCCAATAACCCCAATGAGTGAAATCGGCCGAAAATCCGAAAAGGTCATAGGGTCATTGACTTTCGGAACCAAAGCCACAAAAGATGAGTTACAGGACGGATGTAATGACCCATGAATAAAAAAACTCATCCATCACCTTAATTACATAAGGTTCAAGATGGGACCAGAACCGCTTAATAAAAGCAAACGAGAACCCATCCGGTCCCCGGAGATTTATCATTGCCACAGTCCGAAACAGCCTCGAAAATCTCTTCTTTGGTGAAAGGCGCAACAAGCGGACCAGCATCCTCCTCCGAAATTTTATTGAAACCCTCCCCTGACAACCTCGGCCTAGATGGAAATGGTTCGTCGAACTTGGCCTTAAAAATTTCCACAGCTTTCTTCTTAATAAGCTGTGGATCCTCTACCCAACTCCCCTCCACATACAACCCAGACACCCTATTCCTTGCATACATACTCTTGATAACCGCATGAAAATAAGCTGAGTTTTCATCCCCATTTGCAATCCATTCCAACTTCGACTTCTGCTTAAGATCCCTAGCCCTATCCCATTCCCATCTCTTAATTACCAATTTAGCCTCTTTCCATTCATTTCTTTCAACTTCACTCAACAACCTACTCTCGGCCAATCTATCAATCCTTTTCAAATTAGAACGTGCAATGTTGACCGCAGCATCTTCATCGTCCTGACTATCAGCCCTCCAGTTCTTAATCTTATTTTTAACGGCTTTTAACTTCTGTCCCAGGATAACGTCACTCCTATTTGCCTCCACCTCAAAGTTTAAACCATCCAGAATCGCCTCATCCAAACCATCTTTCCCAATCCACGAGTTATAAAACCTAAATGTGCACGGACCAAAATTACCATCACAAATGGACAACAAGATAGGAGACTGATCCGATACGTCCCGATCCAAGGCCGTGACTTTCGCTCCCGACCACTTAGACATGAACCCGTCTGACACTAGAAACCTATCAAGCTTGCTAAGCTTTGACCCATCTGCGGACATATAAGTGAACCTTCTTCCACCCATATTAAATTCCAATAGACCCGCTTCCGCAATGAAGTTGTTAAATACCAAGGCATTAGCTGATACAAAAACTGAATTCATTCTCTCGCTTTCACACCAAACATCGTTGAAATCCCCCAAAAATATCCAATCACAAACAAATTCTTCTTTTAACCTTAATAATTCTTCCCAAAGATTCTTTCGTGCCACTGGATCATTGGGTGTGTACACACTTACCACTAATATCCATTCCTGGCTACCGCTACAGGTCCCCCCAACCAAGATAAAATTTTGCCCCTTTCTTTTAACTGTAACATTAAAGATTTGCGGATTCCACATTGCAACCAGGCCGCCAGACCTGCCAGCAACTAACTCTAGAGTATTAACTGTATTAACCACATGCATAAACAAAAGAAATAAAGACCCATGCAATAATAAAGATCTATAGTCATTTATATATTTTTTTTTTTTTGAAAGGAAAATTTCATTAACACAAAAAACTCGAAGGCCTCAAAACAAGGACCTATGAGAAAACAAACGGAGCAACATCAATCCAAAGGGTACAAACACCACGTTTTCCAATCTAAATCTTTCCACCTAGTTCTATTACGAATCCAAAAGAAAGCCGTAGACTTGACGATCTCCATTATCTCAATTGGTCTCCTTTGCTTTTTGTTGAAGATGCGCTCATTGCGTTCATTCCATAAAACCAACAACGTAGTATGGATAATACCTCTCAAAATGTGTCTCGAGTTCTTCGGTTTATTATGCAATTCCGGCAGCCGAAGAAGGTCTTGGACGTCGAACACAAAACTAGGAGGAATGCTGCACCACTTTTCTAATCTGGACCACACTTCGGTTCATTTATATAAGTGGAATGCAACATGTTTACAATTTTATTTTACATAAATCACATGTAATCTTTCCCTATTTAAAAAACAAGACTCATTTAATATGACCAGCTGATGTATTATTGTCTTATCTCTTTTTTTTAACAGCCAACAAAACTTTATTATAACCATAGTTGTCAAAGCGCCTAGGCGCATTCAAGGCGTATAGGCCGAGCCCGGAGCCTAGGCGCAAGGCGCATAAAAAACGAGGGCTTTTTATAATTAGGCGCGTAGTATATAATACAGTTTTTAGGGATTTTAGAGATATTTTAGGTTTGTTTAGGGTTACTTTAGGATGTTTTAAGGTTGTTTATGACTTTTTCATGACTCATTTAATATGTTTTAGAGATTTATGCAACTTTTAGCTTGAATTTGGCCAGAAATTAGCCTGAAATCAGCCCTGATAGTCCGTCTCACAAGGCACAGCGCACTTGGTGCGCCTCGAGCCTAGGCGCACCAAGGCGCGCGCCTAGGCGCGCTTTTGACAACTTTGATTATAACACTAGCAAGATGCTAGCCAAAAAGAAAATCCGGGATACAATGTCCGAAACAGGAAGCCGAAAAAACAACCAGCCGTATACAAAACAACCAGCCGTATTATTGTCATCTCCATAGTTCGATATCTACATATGTTAAAACTTAAAACCAGTAACATCATCTTACATTCTCCTCCTGTTACGAATATGGTCTTCTCTCGTCGATAGCCATGAACTTTATCATCCCATCTATACGTCACGTCTACAACATTTACGTCTCATCCTCTTTCACCTAAACGAATGTTAGTGAAACATCTAACACACGCATCAATCTTAGATGACACATCAACTACTATACAGTGGTCCACATTCACGAATGAACCACGAAAAATGACAGACTAATCCATCATTCACAACAAGCCAGTCACACACAGTCACATTCTTGAGTATTAAACCATGGTAAAATACATTCTATTGAACCGCGTTCACATTCTTGAGAATGAACCACAGAAAAAGACCAAACGGGTCAGTCGAAATGAATCACAGTCATACGTCTCGAAAATGAACCACGTAAACTAGACCAGACCAACACAACAATCCAGCATAAAATGGCAACTTATACAGAAGGAATATAACCTCTTTATTTTAAAGTGTTGAAACAAAGTCGCATAATAATACCACCAGTCAAGAACTAGTATTCTCTATAATAACACCAGTCAAGAACAAGCAAATAGGAATGCAGGGTACATACCAAAGAAACAGAGATTAGAAACTAAAACATCCCTCCCTGTTCATTACAACCTTCGCCGACGCCAAATCACTTTTAAATTACTTTATTCAAAACACACAAAATAACACACACTGATTTACCCAAATCAACCAGACCACCCTCTCTGTGACGGATGTCCGTTCAACTTATCAAGAACCGCATTGAAATCAACAGTCTGTCCAGACTCATCCAACCTCTGAATCACACTCATAACATGGTCGCCACGATAACCCATGCTCACCAGTTTATCGATCAGTTCATTGTATGGATGGTTGTGCATATACTGCTGCGCTGGACGTGACATCATCCCACCACCACCGCCGCCGCCGCCAACGCCTCCACTTTGCTGCGGCTGATTCGGTGGGTAAAACTGACCACCTTGGTTATGATGCTGAACTCTTCCTGGTTCGTTATCATACATCATGTATGCATTGGGCGCACCACCAGCGGCATACCCATCACCCGGGTTGACCTCCGTAGCCTGGCTTCATATGCTGTGGGGGTGGTTGCTGTGGAGGAGGTTGAGGGGTTCGGACAGGTCCAGGTCCACCATAACGAGTAATTCACTGGTTGGCTAGAGCCAGGCGGCGGAACGCCAGAGTAAGGCATTTGCATCGGCATACTGTTTTGGTGCTGGCTCAGGAGGTGAAAGGTTTCACTGGTGGTTGAGTCATGAGGTACTGAGGATAAACTGAGGTGATGCGGGTCGGGACCCAGGCTGCATACCCGGCTGTGGTGGCACCTGTGGTCCCCACTGCTGCTGATACTAGCGGTACTTGATGAACCTGTGGCGGTGGTGGCGGCTGCTGCTGTGGTTGAGTTGGTGGCATTTGAGCCTGCGGGTATTGGGTCTGATTAACCTGCGCAGGGGCCTGTAACGATGCAGGAGGTAAATAATAACCTTGTGGTTGAGCCACCGGTTCAGGAGTCCTCTGCGGTTGGGGAGCAGGAGCCGGAACAAGAGCCAACTGCTGACCATGTGAATCCGGAGAACTCTCCTTCTTTCTACCATCTGGTGTAGAAGATCCCTCCTCGTTTTGCTGTGAAGACGACGACGACGATTCTTTCTGCGCAAGCTGAAGCTTCGCAAGCTCCTTTTGCGTATCAGCAAGCTCCTGTTTATCCCTCAAAATCTGCACCGACCCGATGCACCTCTTGTAAATGCTTCTCGAGAAACTTAAGCTTTGTTTCCGCCTCTCCATGATCACGCGTCAAATCACCCCGCATCTCCCCAATCGACTTATCAAGATTATAACAATACAACTCTAGTTGAGACAACCGCGAGCTAAGACCCTCGAGAAACCGCATAACATTATCAGTATGCTTCTTCATCGATCTCTCGACCGCCAAAATAATCACTTCCTGGTTACCGGAATCATCCGTGGACTGTACGACGAATTCGGAAACACAGATGTTCTTGCCATTCTACTTTTATTAAATTCCTGCAATAAAACTCATAATTTCAATATCCCCAATTCAAAAAACCACATATATTTAAACTGAAAACATCAAACTTCTAAACTCAATCAAACAATAATAATAATATCAATAATCTTTAGATCCAATAAAACACAAATATTTAAAACCCAAATCAAGAAAAAAAAAAGTAAACCAAAACAAATCGAAATATTATTACAGAAACATACAAAAAAAGGTGAAAAGGCGCATACTTTAGTGGGATTAGTAGCGATTGCAGATCTTGGTGAGAGCCGTTTGGATTGTTCTTGATTGGTGTAATCTTCGTATGAACAGAGGATATCATCGGATGCAAAATCAAAGCCTTTAGAAGACCCAGAAGCCATACAGAGAAAAAGGATCGATTGAGATCGAGAACAAGGGATTGAGGAGTATTAAAGGATTAGATGAAATTAGGGTTTGATGGGAAAAGAAAAGAAGAGGAAGAAGATAACCTGCAAAAGGAAGGGGTGGGAACGAAGGTTCGTGATAACGTATTTTATACGGGGGGTTTCATGATTGAAGATTAAGATGGATTATTATTATTTTATTATCATTATTAAATGTTGATGTAATACTCCAAACACACTAATTTATTTAATTAAATTTTTGATTGGTGATATATTTAATTTATTCCGGAAGCGTCCCGGAGTTGAAAAATATAACAATTCTAATAATACTAATAGTAATAGAAATAATTATCACTTTGTAATTAAATAAATAAAAAAATAACCTTGCTATAAGGTGACACCATATGTTGCAGTGTTGCACGATTCTTTCTCCTAGCTTCTCTTGATGAAGTATACCTATGCATCTTTAGAAGAGTAAAATTCCAATGAAAGCATGGCGATTGGGCTGAATTTCAACATCGTAGATAAGAACCTGGTTAAAAAAGGAAAAACATGATTAATGAATAACCTGAACACTTTTGTGTTTATTAAATAAATAAAAAAAATAACCTTGCTATAAGGTGACACCCATGTGTTGCAAGTGTTGCGAGATTCTTTCTCCTAGCTTCTCTTAATGAAGTATACCTATACATCTTTAGAAGAGTAAAATTCCAATGAAAGCAAGGCGATTGGGCTGAATTTCAACATCGTTGATAAGAAGCTGGTTTAAAAGAAAAACATGATTAATGAATAACCTGAACACTTTGTGTTTTTATTCCTGTATGAACGAAACCCCCACAAAAAATAGTCATTTTTTTCTTCGCTTTTTATATAGCACTACGGTACTCGTTGGAAAGATAATAAAACGCTCGTTAATTTGGTGTAATTTTTTTTATTTAAAAAATCCCGTATATAAAAGATATTAACGTTTAAAAATTATGGGAGGAAACATAAGGGAGAGAAATTTATTTTTTTTAAAATTTATTTTTCCTAAAATAACTCAATTTAATTTTAGTAGATTATAGGTTTTATATTATTATTTGTTTTTTTTTAATTTGCCACATGGAATGACACATGGCACACTCAAGGGGGAGAATGCCTCCTTGAATGCCATGTCATTAAAATTGCTTTCTTTTATTATATATATATATATATATATATATATATATCTATATAATATAAAAGAAAGGGTTGGGTTATTCTACAAAGACTACAAAAAATGAGAAGGGTGAGAAGCCACTAGAAAATGACATGTGGCAAAGGATTAAACAAGTGGGAGGGGTAATTTGGTCAAAAAAATATGCACATGCAAGTCACATGCCATTTCCACCTTCATTTTTAAATGTCCGTAACTTTTTTATACGTCATCGTTTTTTTAAAAAAATTATACCATAAAATCGAGCGTCTTTTTATCTTTAATATGAGTACCATATTTCTATACTTTCGAAATAAAAGTCAAAAACCCACTTGCGTAAGACACAATGGTGTGTAAAACACAATGAGCACCAATTAAATATAGGGTATAATACATAATCAATAATCTAATAAAACACAATGGATGACATACTAAAGACACAATGAATAGAATACTAAAACACAATGAATACTTTTGAAAAAAAAAGTTGAAAACCCAGTTGCGTAAGACACAATGGATGACATACTAAAGACACAATGAACAAAAAACTAAAACACAATGAATACTTTTGAAAAAAAAGTAAAAAACCCAATTGTGTAAAACACAATGGACGATATAATAAGGATACAATGAACAAAAGATTAAAACACATTGAATACTTTTGAAAAAAAAAGTTGAAAACCCAGTTGCATAAGACACAATGGAGAACCGTAAAATACAATGAGTACCAATTAAATATGCAATGAACAATAAGGTATAAAACACAATGAACAGTCTAATAAAACACAATGGACGAGATATTAAAGACACAATGAACAGAAAACTAAAAAACAATGAATAATAGACTTAAACACAATGAACAACATAATAAAACACAATGTACACCTAAATACAAAACTCATTTGCGTAAAACACAATGAAAAGCATACTAAAAACACAATGGACAAAGTTAAATCATGTGTAGACTAAAAAAACATAAATAACATATTTATAAAGCACATGTGCATACTATAACACAATGAACGAGCAGAAGACACAACGGAGAAGAAAACCCACTTAACACAAATTTTTTTCAATTTTAATGTAGCAATGTGGTACTCATATTAAAGATAAAAAAAACGCTCGTTAATATGGTGAAATTTTTTTGAAAAAAAAATATCGTACGAAAAAGTTATAGACGTTTTAAAATGATGGGGGGGAATTGACATGTGCATTGCATGTGGAGAGAGAAAGTCAACAAATGTGGTTTTCCTTTTATGCCCCTCCTCTAATTTATTATTTATTTTTTTCAAACAAACTAATCTCAACCCTTCAAATATATGATCAATGGATCACAATCCTTCTCACCCTTCCTAAAAAAATTGTCTTGTGTATTTGATCCTAACCCATAAAAGAAAACATATATGCTGACGTGGCGTGTAATGGAGGCCTCAACCTCCCCTTGAGAGTGCCACGTGGCATCATAAGTGAAAGATTTTAGTGTTTTTGAACTATTTCCTTTTTTTAATTAGAAAAAAGATAAACATAAAACCCTAAATTAAATTGAGTTATTTTAGGAAAAAAAGAGTTTAAAAATAAATTTAAAATTTTCTCTCTCATGTATCCTCCCATAATTTTTAAACATTTATATCTTTTATATACGGGATTTTTTAAAGAAAAAAATTACACTAAATTAACGAGCGTTTTATTATCTTTCCAACGAGTACCATAGTCCTATATAAAAAACGGAGAAAAATCGACTATTTTTTGTGGGGTTTCGTTCATACAGGAAAAAACACACAAAGTGTTCATGTTATTCATTAATCATGTTTTTTCTTTTAAACCATGTTTCTTATCTACGATGTTGAAAATCAGCCCAATCGCCATGTTATCATTGGAATTTTACTAGGTATACTTCATCAAGAGAAGTTAGGAGAAAGAATCGCGCAACACTGCAACATATGGTGTCACCTTATAGCAAGGTTATTTTTTATTTATTTAATTACAAGAGTAATAATTATTACTATTAGTATTAGTATTATTAGAATGGTTATATTTTTCAACCCCCAGACGCTCCCGGAAAGAATTGATAGTTGCTGACGTGGCGTTCAATGGTGGCCTCAAACATCTCTTGATTATAACACGTGGCATAATGAGATGCAATGATTACAGCTTCCAACTTAAGTGTTTGTTTAGTTGATTAGGTTAGGAATTATAAGAGCCATTAGAATGTGAGAAATTAGAGAGATGTGATGAGTTTTTTAATAGTTGCAGCTTACATAAGTGATTCTTTAGATGATTACTGATTAGGTTTTTAGATTAGGGAATATGAGTTATTACTGGTTAGAATACTATGAACATGCAACGATTGAGAGATTTTGTGGTTAGTTAACTTGAGCCATTTGCAATAGGTTATCACGTAAAATAAGATTTTTCAACTCCGGGACCCTCCCGGGGTAATCAGCTAGTAATTATATATAGAATATAGATATAGATATAGATATAGATGTTTATAAGTTATTTTTTGAACGGGACAAAACTTATTTTTATTCTATTTCACACAAATTGTTATACCCTGTACGTTGTTTTATTTTATTTATTATTATTTTTTTTGGATTAACCTTTTAAGCAGGGCCAAAAGACATTATAGCCCAGCGACATCTTAATGATGCGATAAGACTTAGGGACCATAAGGTTCTGGTTTGAATCTCACAAGGGGTTTTCTCATATTTATGATTTCCTCCTGAATTGGTGACTTGTGGTGGAATATGATCGCGTGATAACACTGGTGGCACGATGATACTCCAGTGGTCCGTGAGTGATTCCAATTGGCCGTTCAAAAAAAAAAACCTTTTAAGCAGGGTTTTGAAAACCGGACTGGTCGGTCCGACCGGTCGGAACCCCCAGCCGGTCCGGTTTGCTATATTGAACCGCCTGTGCACTGAACCGCTTTTGAACTGGTGACCCGGCTGGTCGGACCCGAGAATTAAGAGGTCGGAACGGGTTTTTTTTTTTTGGGTTTTTTTGTTTGTTTTGGGGCCGTTCATTGGACTGGTCGAAACCAGTCAGACCGGTGAACCGCCAGGGACTCCGATTCAACGTCTAGTTCGATTCTGAAAAACATTGATTTTAAGAGACGTTTTACTATTAAGAACTGAGATATCCCTACATTGAAATTTATAATCCAAGTATCCTGACATAGTGAGAAAAAGGAAAAAATTATATAATGACTAGTTTATCATCCGGAAACTTCTTGAGATTGACAAATCTAATATGACGTGATAAAATGTGTATACCATAAAAAGGAATAGACCGTTTCTTTTAGAAGAAAAAAGAAATTTGTAAATAATCAACACTCGATAACTTATAAAACTTACTTCTAATTCCACTTGTGCACCTCTTGCTCGAGTGAAGTCTCTGTAGAACTTACCACTTTCTCAAGACACTGTAAATCTTCGATGTGAAACTGGGGAAATAACAACCAAATTGATATCAAATGATATGTCATGATAATGATGATAGGCGATTCTGATGTGTAAAGTGAGCACATGTGAAAGAATGATGATGTGTCGAGAAATTAACATGTTTTCTGCATGTATTTTCACCCGTTTTACGCCCAAAATCGTGCTTTTATCTTAGTTTTATCATGATTTAATCTTTCTTTATTGATAATTGCAGGAATTGAGGTCGAAAGGTGAAAAGAAGTGAAAACGGCACAAAACGGCACTAAAAGGCAAGGAATTGAAGTCTTAGAAACTGTGCCAGATGCCGCACGACCGTGCTTACGTCCGTGCATAGCCGTGCACAACCGTGCAAACTGTCCCGGGTCAACAAGTCAACATTTCCAGGTCAACAAAGGCAAAAAGTCAACTTTACAGGAGTGCACGGGCGTGCCAACACTGGTGCACGGCCGTGGCCATTTAAGACGTGCTCCCCAAGACTCCCGGCAGACCAAGACTGACAATATTCGTGCAATGCTAGCCTGCACGGGCGTGCACCAACTGGCAGCCAACAGATTCTGCGTGAAAGGACTCTGCAACAGTATCAGCTGTCGAGCGTGGGCGTGCCACAATAAAGAGCACGGACGTGCAGGGGCTGATTTGCCTATAAATAGAGGCCTCCAGTCCACACTTTGATCATCCCATCCTACACCAAAAACCAACACTTCTCCACGAAGTTTCAGCCATCTTTGCAGCTTGTGAGTGTCCTTTGGAGCTTGGGATCACTTCATAAACACCACATTCGAGAGAGAAACAACCCGAAATCACCCAAAACCACTAGAAATCTTTATACAACCCTCACTATGTTCTGTACACAAAACCAACCTTGTGATCTTGTTGTATCAACCATGCTAGGCTAGATTTATCTTAGTGTTGCTATGGTGATGATGGAACTTGGTATAAAATAAATAGTTTATCTTTCGTTTAAAGTGGTGTTTTGTGTTCTTATAATTCTTTATACTCTAAACTTTGTTTAATGAATTAACTAATTCATTAATAGTGAACTATATTTTTACAACAGACTAAATGGTTGGGCATTTAAAGTCATTCTTGTAACTAATGGCTATGTGACCTGGTGTGTCATGCGCCTCGCGGTAAAACCCCCGCAGTAGAATTGAGGG